>JAWNMK010000639.1:3000000-3225560 GCA_035044105.1 Drosophila nr. perissopoda 5 BK-2023a | reverse complement strand
GCGCTCATCGGCGGCTTCTTCGGCTGTGCCGAATTCACAGGTGCCGCATTAGAGCTCTGAGTCGGTGTGTGAAAACGTCCCAGCGTCGGCACAGGTAGCTTGCCAATGACTGGCGTGGTGCTGGAACCAGAATTGCCCTTTAAAGAGAAATCAATAATAATAATAAAAGTATCGTTCCGAAAAATTTGACTTGGGAACCAATTGCAAAGGCTATTAAAGTTGTTAAAAAAAATAAGATTTTTTGATTCAGGCATGATGTTCGAAATTACAATAATATTTAATTTATTATGGCAATATGGGACAAGCAAACATACCACAAAGCGCTTGGCACGCAGAGAGCTAAGAGCATTGGCCGCATTCTCAAATGCCTCCACTCTCAGCTTAACTGGGCTCTGCATCAGCGGACTGCAAGAGAGATAACAAGAAATATGAGCAGAGATTAAGGAGTGAAAAAGGCAGCTACTTACTTGAACAGCTCGTGGGTGCGGACTGGCATCTTGTGTCCCTTCATGGGTGTCGGCGGTGGAACAACCGGCGTCTTGGCCACACTGTGTGTCGACTCATCCTCGGTCATTATGCTGTTGTTCCGCGCCATTTCGGGGAAGCTGCCTTCGCGTGCCGTGTGCATTGATTGATCCTTGTCTTCGGATGCGGTTGCTTCCACCTGGAATGTGGCATTGCCCAATGTCATTGTGGCATTCGATGTCGGTACATTAAATGTGGCCTCGCTTATAGCTGCCCCATAGGTGGCATTTGGCATTATGGTGACGGTCTCATTAGCAATAACTTGAACGGCATTGGGCAAATCCACGATGGCATCCTGGTAAACAGAGCGTCGTGGTGCTGGCTGCGGCTCCTGTGAATTACGTGTGCCACGCGTACGCGAAGATATGGGTGAACTCTTATCCAGATCACTGAAACGTTCCACCTTGATGGGCTTGTGTGTCTCCTTTTTCTTGCGTCCCTTCTTGGTGGGCGCACCGGTTGTATTATTTGCTGTTGTTGTCGACAGTTGGGTTGTATCATCGGCGGCGCTTTTTGTTGCTTCCAAAGTGGCTGTTGTTGTTGCCGACAAGTCGGTGCTTATCTTCTCGCGCTTGATCATAATACGCAGGTTTGAGGTGCTCACAGTTTTCTCATCTGCCTTGCTCTCATTTGCAGCAGCAGGTTCAGGAGCACGGCCAGGAATAACAGCAGCTGCAGATTCTGCGGGAATAACTGTTGCTTCTGGTTGAACAAGTGATGTTTTGATTTGGGCAATGCGTGCCGAGCTGTAATTGTGCAACTGCGAAGCACGCTGCTCACTTTCCACCTTGACCTTGACCAGATCATTTTCGCTGGGACGCCGCATTTTGCTCTTGAGCGGCTGCTCCTTTAGATTCTTCTCAGAACGCAATTTTGCGGCACGTTGCGGACGACCCGAACTGATGCTGGTATCATTTGCAACGGCAGCTCCAACTGCAGGCACTGCCGGCGGTGGCATTAGACTGCCCGTTGTGTTCATTGGATTTCCCTCCTCCTCGAGGGCGACGGCCAGCAGCTTGTAGTTGCTTATGCGAGCGCTCAGGCGCTGTGAAGACTCCACAGATGTATCTGCGGTAACTACGAAAAAAGGATCCGTATTTGAGTGAGATATTTTAGTTTCTTTTGAATTTTTCACAGCTCACCATCGCCATTAACTTCAACCAGTGATGAGAGTCGCTTGGCAAGTTTCTTGGTCTGCTGCGGAGTTACGGAGCTTGACGTCTGTTTGGGGGGCACAATTTCCGCAGTTTTTATTTCTTTTGCGGCTGTCGAGATGCCATACAATGACTGGGCCAGCTCCTCGAAATGCTTCTGCAACACCGAAAATATGCAACGAGACAAAAAAAAAAACGATGCGTTTTCATTTACGGTTCGTTCACACACAGACTCAGTTTTATGAATATTTTAACATACAGTGGACATTGCTTCCATTTCCTGTTGGAGTTCCGACACACAACGCATTATGCCCAGTAAGTCCTCCATTTTTACACACAAATTGCAATTTTTCAAATCTGATTTACGAACTAAATTGGTGTATTGCTTTCTGTTTATTTCAAATGGCGGGAATGGTGAAGAGCGTCGCCAGCCAAACACAAGCTACTTGAGAAACGAAAACAATCGATATACAACAGAAAAATACCGACGGATTACGGGTGACAACTCTACTCTAAGGCATCGCAATTGTCCAACACTACCGGCAGCTGTTTTCCCGCGCAAATATTTGGATATTTATAATTCAATAGCTATTTTCTATTTTATTCAGTCTACAAATTATATCAATAATGCTAAGTAAATCTTTTTAGTTAGTCGAAAGAAGTAAAATCACCTGCTGCTGTGTTTGTAGTAAATGTGCTCGTTGCAGCTGCTCTTGTGATGAGTGTTGCACAACACAAAACATAAGCACAAGCAATGAGTGTATTCTTGAGAATACAGCTGCTTGAGCAGCTCCTGAGGACAAATTAATTATTGTTTTATTTTTTACAATACGTTAATTGCATAATACACGTCTTCTGTGACTTGCGATGTTTATTTATCGATTATATCGAATGGTTTGCAAAGTGTTGTTAGACAGCTTAGTGGCAAGCTGGGCTCAACCGGTGCTGCAAAATACTCAAATACATTGTTAAAATTCGCCAGAAATTCGCAAGCCAGCGAATATTTACTAATAACAAGGTAAACAAGCGAACCGCGCGCTTTGCGTTAACAACAAATAAGATGTATATATGAAAAACTAAACGCCGCACGCAGACACTTGTCCACCACCAGTAACCAATACAAATACCACGCCACACCGCATCTGCAATGGGACTCGACTTTGATGTCGTGGAGTACTGCAAAGGTGTGAAATCAAAACAGTCCCAGCCGCCGTTTGGGTGTCCTGTGCGCGACTGCGATCGCAGCTATAAAACGCTGGTCGGCCTCCAGGGCCACCTGACCAACTACGATCATGACAATCCGCAGCCACTGACGCCCATACTCAAGCCGAATCGAAAAAAGGCGCGCTCATCCCGCGCCCTCCGCTCCACGCCCAAAGGCAATGGCAGCGGTGTTGGTGGCGCTGGTGGCGGCACCGGTGGCATTTCAGACAGTGAAAATGGCTGCGGCACGGGCAGAAGCACCACAAATCCCGAGTCGCTGGTCGCCTACAATGAGCAGGAGGGCACGGTCACCTTTAATATCGATGGAAAGAGTGTGCGTCTGGGCATCGATGATCCGCTGCCAGTTGTCGATGATGAGGAGTTTTCCGAGTTGGTCGAGCGCGGATGTATACTAAATGCGGATGCGCCGCCGTTGGAGGAGAATGCGATATGGGCGCAGGTGCAGGTGCCCGTTGCGAATGTGCGGCAGATCAATGAATACCATGTACCTGATGCGCCACCTCGTCCCTTGGCGTACTATCGCTTCATTGAGAAGTCGGCCGAGGAGCTGGATGGCGAAATCGAATACGATGTGGATGAGGAGGACTCTGCGAGGCTGGAGCATATGAATGAGTTGCGCAGCAAGCAGAACCTCAATCCGATAAGCATTGATACCATGGAGCTGCTCATGGATCGCCTCGAAAAGGAATCTCACTTTCAGGCCGCCGCCAATGGCACGCCTACTGGTGTCGAGGTGGATGATGATGCGGTCTGCTGCATTTGCCTGGATGGCGAGTGCCAGAACACCAACGTGATACTCTTCTGCGACATGTGCAACCTGGCGGTGCATCAGGACTGCTACGGTGTACCCTATATCCCAGAGGGCCAATGGCTGTGCCGTCGCTGCCTGCAATCGCCCAGCAAGGCCGTGAACTGTGTGCTCTGTCCAAATGCTGGCGGTGCCTTCAAGCAAACGGATCACGGCCAGTGGGCGCACGTCGTCTGTGCGCTGTGGATACCAGAGGTGCGATTTGCGAACACCGTGTTCCTCGAGCCAATTGGTAAGTGCCTTCAAGTCACCACTACTTTTGTTTACAATTATTATTATTCTCTCGCTGCCCATGCACAGATTCTATTGAGACCATACCGGCTGCCCGTTGGCGCCTCACCTGCTATGTGTGCAAGGAGAAGGGTCTGGGCGCTTGCATTCAGTGCCATCGCAACAGCTGCTATGCTGCCTTTCATGTTACGTGTGCGCAACAGGCTGATCTCTATATGACCATGGACACCATTAAGGATGGCCACAACGATAGCTCGGTGCATGTACAGAAGTTTGCCTACTGCCACGCCCATACGCCTGCCGATGCCAAGCTGAAGACAAACGTGCCGGATTTCGAGGATACGCGTATGAAGATGCGAGAGGCGCGGAAGGCGCTGGCAAAGAAACGCTCATCGGCGCCGGTGGTGCTGATACCCACAATACCGCCGGATCGTGTCCAGGAGATAGCGAGCATGGTGCACATGCAGAAGAAGAAGGAGTTCCTTGATCGGATCATTGCATACTGGACGCTGAAGCGTCACTATCGCAACGGTGTGCCGCTACTGCGCCGGCTGCAGAGTCAGGGCAACAGTCATGGCGTTATTCAGCGCAATGGGATCGAGGGATCACCGGACACCAAGGAGCTGTATCGTCAGCTCAAGTACTGGCAGTGCCTGCGTAAGGATCTGGAGCGGGCGCGTCTGCTATGCGAGCTGGTGCGCAAGCGTGAGAAGCTGAAGGTGGCAATTGTGAAGATCACTGAGGAAGTTGTGATGCTGCAGCTGAATCCGCTCGAGTCGGCACTGGGCAAGCTGCTGGATGCGTTGGAGACACGCGACACCATGGAGATCTTTCGGGAGCCCGTGGACACCAGCGAGGTGCCCGACTACATGGATATTGTTAAGCAGCCTATGGATTTGGGCACCATGCGCACGAGGCTCAAGGATTGCAAGCACTCAAGGTTGGAGCAACTGGAGGCAGACTTTGATCTGATGATACAGAACTGTCTGGCGTACAATAACAAGGATACGGTGTTCTATCGCGCTGGCATACGGATGCGTGACCAGGCGGCGCCGCTGTTTGTCCAATTGCGAAAGGAACTGCAATGGGATGGACTGCTGGAGCGCGGCCAGCGCGTCCATGTGGATCATGTGGAGGGTGAGGTGGAGCAGGAGCTGCGACAGCTGTTGGCAGCGCAGCCGGGCGAGGATATCGTACAAAAGCTGCTGATTCTGGCCGACAAGTCGCAGGTGCTCAAGAATCCCAGCTATCGCACCAAGAAGATCAAGCAAATCCGCCTAGAGATCAATCGTATGCGCAAATCCCTGCGAAAGGCGCGCTTTGCAACGGTAGACTTTCTATTTTATATAATAATCATTTCAACAATTAATCAATTTGAATTCTTTACAGCGAAACGCGACTCATCCGCAATCCCAAAGCGACGATGACAATGAGGACACGGGTGTTACGACCTCCAAGAAACGGTCGCGTAAGCGTCTCAATAGCAGCGCCATGGATCTGGACGAGTCACAAGAACTACCTGATGACCATCAGCACAACGATGACGATGAGGACGAAGACGATGAATCCGATGATGATTCGATGGTCGACGATGGCGCCAGCAAAGACAACAGCCACATGGTCCAAACGCCGCCCTGCAGTCCTGTCAAGAGTCTCAACAATAGTAGTTCACCCGTGGGCATTAATCGAAGGTTAGTCTCTTTTCTTGTAAGATGAATCTAAAGTTAGATACTTTTCTATAGATATTTATATTATTTTTGGAGTATGGCATAATCAGTTAGTTGGCTAAAATTCACTTTTAAATTGAATGCTAGGGTGATTCTCGATCTTTGTAATATACCGCCTGGAGTACTGTTGTATTTGTGATTCACACAATGGTATATTAAAAAGCTAATTCTGGATTTTATGATTTTTGGGGTTTCTTTCCGTCACAAACTGGATTGAGATAACTTACATAAATTGATAACAGAAAGCAATATTTATGCGAATGAGTGTTATGCCAAATCAGGTTTAATAGTGAATTATGGTATAAACTATCTGAAAAACTGTTAAAACTAATGAAACAGTTAAGGAGTGAAGAAACTAGTTAGAACTGATTTATTACAATGGATAAGTTCTAGAAATATCAATGAAAGATATGAATGACAAGGATATTTAAAATGATTTAAGGATTTCTTCAAGTGTGATGCAAGCAACACTTCTTATTATAGGATGAGGATATTCAGAAAGGATATTCAAAAGTGTGAATTAAGAATTCATTATAGATTATGTGCACAGATAAATAAACAAAAACTAATGTTCGAATCCTCTAAATTTTTGTAGGACTGCCATTTTGTTGACGCGCAAGTCCCAGGCGGCGCTGAAGCGTCCATCGGAGCCACTGACGACGCCTGTCAAGGAGGAGCACCACAATTCCCAATCATCGAGCACACAGTCGACCAGCGCCAGCTCTGGCACCACAACGACGGCAGCAACAGCCGCCTCCAGCACGCTGAATACATCGCTTGCAGCGAGTGCGACGCCCGCAGCGGCCAGCAGCTTTGCGTTGACGCACAACAGCACAGGCGCACAGGCTGGAATGGAGCGGCCGACAGCCACTAGTCTAACCTCCATTGGCAACAAGCTGAGCTTAGGCATGGGCGCGAGCCTGGTGCTGTCCAAGTCGCCCAAGCGACCGGCGCGTTATCGCAGCCTGCCTTCGACGTCACCAAAGAAGTCACCCAATCCATTAGCGGCGGCAGCAGCGACGACAACAGCGACGACGACGACGGCTACAAGTGGTGTCCAAGGAATGGCAGTCTTGGCGCCGGCTGAATCGTTACCCTTTGAGCGCATCCCCGACAGCTTTCGCGTGTATAGGGCAAACACACAGCGAGATGCTAGCGATAGCGATGATGCACCCTCACAGTCGAGCAGTCCGTGCAGCAGCTGCTCTGACTTCAGCATGTCCGTCAGCTGTTCGGACTTTGACAGCGATGAGGCTAGCGATGGTGATGCGCACAGCGAGGAGGGTGATTCGGATAGCGCTAAAGCGAATGCGATGCGTGATGATTCGCAGGAGGATTGCACCACGGATGCCATGGATTTGCAGCATGCGAGCCTGAACAATGCGCAGGGCAATGGCAACATGGCCATCAGCAGCAGTGACAGCAGCTCCGGCGACAGCGACGAGGACGATGATGATGACGACGACGACGATGATGATGAGGAGAAGGAGGAGGAAAAGGTAGCAAGTGGCAAACAACGCGTGACACACAGCACACCCACACCCACACCGCTGCAGGGTCGGGGCGGCGCAATGGCCGCCATCCGTGGCAGAGGCAAACGGCGCAGCAATCTCAGTGAGTCCACCAGCTCGACAGCAACGCCGCCGCCACTGCTGCTGCGCAAGGAGGGCAAACTGCGGTCGGCGTCGCCGAATGCATCGCCACTTGTAAATAGCATAAAGTCGCGTCGGAGCACCACCACGGCGACGAGTAACAACAGCTTAACAACCAACAACAATCGGAGCAAGCTGCACCACGAGCTCGAGGAGGCGGGAACGCTGGCCAGCGAAGCGGTCCATAAGCGGCACAGCAATAGCCTGCAGAGGGCATCGCTCGAGCCGCTGCAGCTGGTGTGGGCCAAGTGTCGCGGCTATCCCTGGTACCCGGCGCTCACCCTGGATCCAAAGACGCCCAAGGGCTTCGTGTACAATGGTGTGCCGCTGCCGGCGCCGCCAACGGATGTGCTGGCGCTGCGCAAGAATTCTATGGATGCTGTCGTCTTTCTGGTCCTCTTCTTTGATGTTAAGCGCACGTGGCAGTGGCTGCCCGCCAATAAGCTGGATTTACTGGGCATTGACAAGCAGCTGGATCAGCAGAAGCTCGTCGAGTCGCGCAAACCGGCGGAGCGAAAGGCCGTGAAGAAGGCGTATCAGGATGCGTTGCACTACCAGAGCCAGGTATCCGATCTAGAGGGTCAGGGCCCCGATCCCATCATGTGGGAGCTGTTTGCCCAATTGCATTTAAATCAATGTTAGATGCATCCCCCTGCCCCCAGTCCCGCCTTGTAGTTATCCATCTACGTTTCGGTATGGTTCGCTTTGGACTAGTTCACCTATTCAGATGCGCTCTCGAAATAGTCGTTAGTTAGGCGCTGGGAGCTGTATTGTGTTACTGAGAAGGCCCTCCATTAGTGTATTTCGTTTACTAGCCTAAACTTTTCTCGCTCTTTCCTTCTGAACTTTTCAATTTCCAATTTTACACTGCAAGTGTTTTGCTAGGGTTTGTTTTTGTTTTTTGTTGAACAAAATGAAAGATAGTCAGATGACCATTTTTAATTAATTTACTGTGTATTAGTTACATTTTTGTAAAATATATTTCGAAATTTCATTTAATTCAAATCTATCCTTCGCAATAGCAAAATCCACTACAACAACAACAACCACAAAATGGAATTTATAACCTCAAGACGTTTCACGGAAAATCAAATCAATGTTTAAGTTAAATAGTTTTAAGCATAAAACAAAAATCCCTAGTTAAGTATACAAAAAAATAAAAAATACAAAAAAAAAACCGTGTAAAAAGCAAATCAAACTAAAACGAAAACAACAATTACAAAATAGAATTAAATTGTGTACAATATCTCTGTGTGTGTTTGTATGTGTGTATGTATGTCTGTTTCTGTGTGAGTGTTTATTAATTATGTTCCGTTTTTAATTTCCGTATGAACAAAAAATATGCAAAAGTTGGATTATTATTATTACGATGTATTACGATGATGATGATGATGACGATTATTATTATTATTATAATTACTGTGTGTAATTAATGAAAATTAATAGAATTAAGCGAGAAAAAAAGCGTAGAGAATTAAGTATTGTAGTAGTTGCCCATAACAAGATTGAATATTGTTTATATTTAACGGTAAAGTAAATGCAGAAAATGTTTTAAACAAAACGCTGTGCGAATGATTTACACCTATATTTATAAAGGTTTTAAGTGTTAAGTCAATATCTAAACTTAATTTTGTTTAACAGGCAGTCGCCTGATTATCTGAACTGGGCTCTCGATTGAGGGGTTTCTTTAAAGAAACTGGGAAAAAGCAACTCTTTGCTGCAGAATGTTTGCCAGAAAGGCTTTACCGAATGAAATTTTGTAGGAAAAATCGATCAAAAGTTAAGTATAAAATCCTTTTTAACAAAATAAACTTATTTCATTTGATTTTATTTAAAATGGGATAAGTACATCTTAAAGCGCAAGCTCAATTAGCCCACAGTTTTAGGGTCATTGGTCTTCATTGGGAGTTACGCTCGACTCGCGGCACAATAATTGAATTTAAACCAATCAAATTGTCAAATAACCTGGATATAACAACAAAAACAATGCAACTAAATTCGAGCTTTGTTAGCCAACAGATCTGAAACAGTTGACAGATTGGACAGGTGGCGCGACAGGCGCAGTTAAAAGTGTATATACGAAAATGTGAGATAATAATGAACATGTTTAATAAATGTGAAAGAAGCAGCGCGTCATTATTTATGTGTATAGGCTGACAGAAAATATCTCTATATATATATTACAGTGTATCTGGTGAGGTCGCACAACGCATTTTTCGAGTGCGACTTAAAGCCAATTGATGGGGCTACAGGTGAGCGTCTCTGGTCATATACAACTCAATTCAATGCGAAACGCTACTGAACTCATAGATCGCCCCAAAACCCAAGCATCACATGGCCTTAATTACTAATTCAAATTGATTTAGCGACTGCCTGCGATTGAAGTCTATTGATTGTGGCTGTTAAAAAGTGCACTGAGAAAAATACAATTAAAAAATTGGAGATTTACGAGTCAGTAATCACTTTTAAAGCACTCAGAATCTGTGCCTTAAAGGCATTTAAATGTTTCATTAAAGGTGTTAAGAGCACTTCCAAAACTCACTCGCGAATACTAATAAAATCGATAAGCAGTGCTCAAATTGAAACGTACTTAATTTGTATTTGTTCTTAACCACTTCTCATTTCATTATAATCAAATAATTAAGTTTGCCCAGGTCTTTGAAAAACGAATTAAACTTAAGTTTAATATTACAGGTTTTCTTTAATTTCGACAAATTGCATAAACAAGACTACAACATTTATATATATATTATTTTAAGATAGACTACAACATGGTTTTTTTTTTTTATTATATTTAGTCTATATTGGAGTGATTTAAAGCGTATATCAAATAAAATTGGTTTGTATGTGTATATATATATTGTTATTTACAGTGTAGCTGCTGCTGCTTCTGTACTTGTCAGGTGCTCAGTGCTTGACGTCGTGTAGGTCACTGTGCGTTGGCGCTCTAATTGATGTATTTATTTATTAATTGTTTGTACAACTGAACGTGAAACGGAACTGCGTAGATCAAAAACCAAAAAGCAGCGTAGAAGCCGGGCCGAGTGTGTGCAATTGGAGCACACCGATTGAAAGGTGGGGAACTTCCCAATTATGTGTTGGCCAGTACGAAACAAGTTTCATGCCAATGTTTTCCAACAAATTACGTAAATGCTACCATGGCGGTAGCCCAGCACAAACAAAGCTTTTTTATTTCGAAAGTTTATAAAAAGAATATTTTGTATATGAAAATAAATGGCCTTGGGGCTCAAATCGAGCCCGATTTGACCTGAGCTTTGTTTAACGTATTTATTTTTAATATCAAAGCAGTGCAAAAAAAATGCCGAAATTCCGAAATGCCCAAAATATGATTAACAGTATGAGTATAAGTATAAGCCCACTGCTCAAATTCACCTTTTCTTGCCGTCTTCACTTATTCACAACAATAATTGAGTGTAGCAAATTTCAACAGCTGGGCTTTTTAGCCAAAGAAATAAATTAGGAAAAACATTTTTGCTGACGACGCAATTTTTAATCATTCACAAATATTCATTAACGCGCAGTTAGTGGTTGTCATAATACCCTGCACTAATTCGCAATGGGTGTAAAGGGGTAAAAGACTCTAAAATACATGTGTGTGACGGGCGAAAGATTCCTGTTCAATTAATATTATTTGTAGATCAGGTTTTTGTTTATGTTCTTAAATACTTACGTGTTGTGTATAACTGCCTACAGGGTATTTTCTAAACGTACATAAGCTTGCGAAAAGAGCATGTTTGTTTGTTTTCATTGAGTTGAACTTAATGGGAAGGGGGCATTGGAAGGAATGGGTTTCGTCATTTAATTAAATTAATTTGTGGGCAGCTGCAGCATTCAAAGTTCCGCACTGTGACGTCGGTGGTGTGGACTGAAACTGGAACTTGACACTGTTTCTGAGACTTAGTCTGGGTTTTTCTTCGATATTTGCATTATTAGTAATTCATAGCTGAATATAAAGCTCTCTTGGAGCGTCAAACGTGATACGATCAACGTGGCTCATGAATGAAGAAGCGATTTCAAAAGCTTTCAAGTTTCCAAATTTTCTGAAATCGGTCCGGTTCAAGTACGTTTATTGGTCATTAGCCTTGTCACGAAATTCGCCAGAAATTATTTACACAAATTGAATGCAATATGTTAAGAGGGAGGTGTGTTATGATTGTTATTGTTTTGGTTGCTTTAGGTTTATTTATATTGCAAGCAGACATCTTAATGAAGTGCGCTAATTAAATAAAATTTAACACCTGTTCCACACATTAACGCCTGCACACATCGTACATTTGCCACACAGAGCAGACAAAATAATTTGAATACAGTGCCTCGTCAGCTAATAATCTGATTGACCGATAAGATATGGCGCGACGTGCATGGGATCCAGTAAGCGCTGCTCTAATTAAACGGGACGTGCCTCCGTTTCCATTTAAATATATACTCGACTTTAATAGAGCGCGTGGACAACAGAAAAATTAAAATAAATTGCGAGACCGACGTACATTGCCAAAAATAAAAAAATGAAAAAATAACCAATTGAAGGCATCTGTTCCAGGCTCAAAAAAAGAAAGAGAAAATTAAAAAAACTCTGGCGAGCATGTGACGTCGAGCATGTGGCGTCAACAAAGCTGTTTGCGTGACTATGGTCAGTTCAATCGAGCTAAACACATACCTATAAATAAAATCTACAAGGCAACAAGGTTTCTTAAGCGTTTTGCAATATCTTTGGAATCTTATGAAATTTTCAGCTGCTGCCTGTGAAAGTAGCCCATCGAAATATGTAAGAGGTTTGCGAAATAAGTTAAGTAAGCATTACAATGACAATACCTTCTCAGCTGTTTTACTTTAAAGTGTTAAGATTGAATGCGGCATGTGATGAACACCGGCGGTGTCGGTGTCTATCTCTATTATGCATGAACCCAATTATTATAACTATAACTTTCTGAGCACAAAATTTTTTTTACAAAATGACTTTAAATGTTGCTCCTGTTTATATTCACACCTCTATAACAGCAAATAAGATATTTATTTCAATAAAATGTAGTTAATATTTAAGCACATTTAAAGCGAGTCTTCTTTTATTATGATAACTACCTAAAATAATAACAGTCAACAGTGTCTGCCTCTGACCTTAATAAAAATGTTACATATAAAAACCACAAAAATTTCCAATTGTTTCTTCACATTCTTTATGCCTGTCCATAATTTATAAAATTAACGAAATACATATATAATATAATATAATACATATACTTGTACACATTTATAAACATTTATGTGTTGTGTGTGTTTAAGAAAGTCTGTGAGTTGACCATATAACGGCGCCGACTGAAATTAACTTCAATTTATTATTAAATGTCGCAAATGCTGAAAAGTTGTGCGCGTAACCGGTTCAGTCCTGACAACTTGCCCCCAACTTGATCCCAGATAAATCCTCCTCCCCTTGCTTACCCCTGACCACCGGTCAGCGTCATGCAGGCGCGTCCAGATGCCGATTGTACATACAGGACGGGCCAAAAATATGCGTACACCATATTTGGATTATTATCAGAATTGTTGCCAAATGATATTTTGACCAATCAAGTTAAGTAATTGCCATAGTGCAAAAGGGCAACGAGTATGAAGATCCTTCAAAAAAGGAAGGCGTTGATAAATCGAAACACGATTGAGTTGAGGGGATCGAAGCAGCTGAGAGCGCAGATAGATTCTGTTTGCGCCTCGTGTGTATTTAATTTGTGCATTGATTTTTTGTACTGACAGCTACTGAGACTAAAAATACATCAGGATTGACCTTGTGCTGCCAACTAGTGAATGGTACGGGCTTCATAACGGAAGAACCAACAGGAATATGGCAAGACAATTAACTGCCTGCGTTTCGGGCAAGAACTCACAGCTTGCCAGCGAGAAGCGAGACTCGAACTGAGACATCAGACCTGAATCGTGAACCTAGGGTAAGAAAATATTTATTGGCGCATCCTCGATTTCAAACCGGATTGAACGGGTCAGCTCAAGGACAAAGCAACAGGCTTCAGGCGTTTCTTTTGCCCATCAACTATAAAAGCTGCTGACAGTGACACAGAACCGCATCAGTCTCCTTTGAATCGACGAAGTAGTAGCGAAGTTTTGGGGATTCGCTTCACCAAAAGTCCTACAAGTTGCCACATTTAAAGTAGCACTAAAACAGAAAAAAAGAAACCGGTAAGATGCATTCATTGCTGTTGCTCAGCCTTTTGGCATTGGGCACAGACTCCTACTCGATTGGCTATCGCAACAATTTGTTGGCATATGCGCCGGCTCGGGGCGAGTTTCCCGTGCAGAGCGAACGGGCCCAGAGCTATGTGCGTTATTTGGACAACTCAGGCGCCGAGCGACTGCTAACATTCACTTATCCGGAACCACTTTACGGCATACGGAGCACGGAGCAAGTGAATCCACGCAGCAGCATAAGCAGCAGTAGCAGCACGGAAAAGTTGCAATTCGAAAGTTTTCGCGTTTGGTGCGAACAACGCTTTAATGCTTTGCGAACGGAACTGGATCGATTGCATGCCGAGGGCAAACAGCCCTCAGCGAGTATTCTGGCACAGTATGAGCCGCTCGAGCAGATCATCAAGCTGAACGGATTTGAGCCGGTGCCTGGACTGACTGCGGAAGTGCAGCGGGCACGTGATGAACATCTGCGCATCTGGAACGAGACTCGTCTGAAGGTGCTGCGTGCGGAAGCGGCGCTGCCAAAAGCACCTCAATTAGCAACTATTGAAGCACAGCCCACTGCTAATATTCCGGAGACGCATAAGCACAAACACCACCACAGTTGCAGCCCGAGAATCCCCAAATTCAAGTACCCCTTCCGCAGCCCATTCTGTCACAGGCACAGCCACAGCTACCATTTAACGAAGCACAGGCCGTGCCACAACAACCACAAGAACAACTCGAGAAGATCACAAATAAGCAACTTTTTACTAAAGAACTTGTTCCACTGCCCGTGGCCAACTTCCCAAGCTCCCTTCCCCTTTTCTATTTACCTAACCCAACGGCTACCATCAAGGTTAACGAGCAGCAAATTCAGCGGCACCAAAAGGATAAGCTTATAGCCGAGGATCAGCTGGCTGATATCCAAGACAAGATACGCGATGAGGAACGCGTTCGCGATGAGAAGCCCCAACAGGAGCTAGATCGTCTCGAGGAGCGGCGCTTGGCCGAGCTAGAGGCGCAGCGCGAGGAGCAGTGTATCCTGGAAGAGCAACGTCGCCTCGAAGCCGAGCGTATTTCACTGCAGCAGGCGCAGCTGCAGCAACGCGAAAACGAACGATTCGAGGAATCCAAGCGTCTGCAGGCCGAGCAACTAGAATTGCAGAAGCGGCTGGAAATGATCGGTCCAATTCAAACGCCCTCCGACCAGCAAATCAAACTGATTGGACAACTGCAGCCGCAGCCGCAATTCCAGTTGCAGGCGCAACCTCAGACGATTACTCAGCAGCAGCAGGTGCAGAATAGCTTCATTTTGCGCATTCAGACTCCTGGTCAACCATTCACAGATGCTTATGTGAGACAGCCGAATCCATTCCTGAAACGCTTTATTCTGAATCCACAGCTGCAGGAGCCTCAATCGGAAGTGACACTGAGAACAGTACCTTTCCCTGGTCCTGCTCCCAGTGATTCAACCGCCTCGACCACTGCATACAGTGAACTGAAGAGGGCCCGGCGTGAGCACTTCAAGGCGCATGAGTTGGCGCTGGAGCAGCTGCAACAGGCCAAAATGAGGGATGACAAACTGATAGCATGCGGTGATCAATGATCAATAAGATTCCCTCAAAACACACACAATCGATTAGATTAGTTTTTGCACAGTTCAACAAAATTTAATTCCAATTCATTATATACTCGTACTTATTCACAATTACATTCACTCACATACTCATACTCATACTCGTACACCTGTAGCGTTAAGCGATTCATGAATATTCACCCATTCAACCGTTTTCGCGTAAATTTATAAATGCATTCAGTTGAGAAACAACGCAAAAATCAAATTAAATTATCATTTGTATTTGGATTTGTAGTTTTCATTTTGAATACCCTTGCTTTGGTTCTATATAAACATATTCAACTCTCCAACTGAACGAAACCGTCTGTTTATATGTCATATTCCAAAATCATAAATCTGCCTAGGAAATCATTATCAAAAAACTAGACTGTAACTGATTTTGTCAGGTTACCGAAGCTCGGCTTATCTTGATCATATCTATCAAGTATGGGAACAAAATAAAGTTTTAATCTGATAAAGATCTCATCGCCAAAGTAACGCCTTTTGATATTTAGAATGTTTTTACAGCATTAATGCGAAATCGAATCGATATTCCATCTGACACAATTTTAGATAAGTCAAGTTGAGCATATAAGCCTATTATTCACATTTGCTAGTGTATTAACTCTGCAGCATTCCCAAAACCTTACTGTTGGATCTGTTTCCTCTTATCGTTTGGCCGCAGACAAAGGAAGTTGTCCCAATGAACAGTTATAGAACGTTCTGATGCAAATGAATGGACTGTCGCCAGTTTGGCGGTGGTAACTTTATGGCCCGATCGCATCAAAATGCGCATATATGCGCGATTCGAGGCGTAATTGGAGCACCCAGCAGATGTATCTCGTATACAATTACAATTGTGAGGCGAATGCGCGAAAAAACCGCTAGATTCGCGGCAAGTGAAGTCGAATGCGAGAAGCGTATAAATTTCGAATGCTTATGCACCTACAAAATAATCGGCATCAATTAGCATATTGTATTGAACATACAGGCGACCAGCTAGTGTTAACTGACCTAGCACACCGCCGAGCACCGGAACGTACGGTACGGTAAAAATATCAACCGTTAGGCTATCATTTGCGATAGGCAGGTCTGTGATTACGTGGCGTATGAGTAATCAGCGACAAGCGCGTGCTTGTCAGCAAATGAATAACTTCAGATGTGCCCCATATGCCCAGCCCACAACATGTTGCCAAATATGGTCATAGATATCTTTCAGGAATCTGCGTCACCCATCATTTGTAAGTGTAAAGAGTCTGTTATCAGCCATTAGGCAATGGGCATTTCCCGTCTTAATATCTTCAGAGCAAAGTTCTCGCTTATACGCAATATGATTCACGGTTCACTACATATTATTATTATTAAGATAAGTCGGAAATGAAACATCTTTTGTAAGGAACTTTTGCACTTTAGTCAACAGCTGGCCGAAACTGATTTGTCAAATGCCAGTTTGATTGCTAATCATTGGTTGCTAATACAATTGGCTGATGCAAGAGCGTAGCCAAAAATAAAAAGCATATTATTTGTCTGCTGTCGGTAACCCCAAAATAAGTTACGTCTGATAAGTTGGCGTAATGGCCGCAGTTCTATTACAGTTTGCAAGAGTTGGCTTCCATACAGACAGATAGATAGACAGACGTCTAAAGGTGCACATATATTATTACCTTTCATTGACATAACTATAAAAATATTTATAGATACAGATGCAGACATATATATGTATTCATTCCTAATATGTAAATTTGAGAAGGGAGATATATAATTTGGACTGAATTTTAAAATACATTTTGAATGACTCAAATTTAATGTTATGAATGCATAATATACATACAACATATTTCACAAGCCCACTCAATATTAGCCATAAGAGCCAACGACGGTCTGGTGATTCCCCACGATTTTGGTACGACTTGAACTCTGCGCAGTTAACAATTCTGTTTTTCTTTGGAACTGCGACGTCTGATAAGGTGTATATATGTATATACGTATACATATATTTACCATGTATGTACATAATATGACTGATATGAATTTTCCGTAATTTGTTATTGTTATTGCGCTCTTGTTTGCTTGCTTGCTATTTATGCAGAACTCATTTACTTGTACTTTGCTAATTATAACTTTGCGCTAAAGCTATTTTTGTACCTGTCTAGTTTATTTTTGTAAATTCTTAAGAAGCAATGCAAACAAACAAATTATTTTTGTCGCATTTTTATTGTGATTTCTGCAAATGTAAAAACTCACGTTGCTAACCCCAACCCTAAGGAAGTAAACATTGCGTAGATAAGATTGAGAAAGTAGGTCTCTTTAGTATATACATACATATATACAATGTATGTTCATATATATAATTGTCGCCTTGAAGTTGTTTTTAGCATGCTTGAACTTGAGCGTGGGACATAAACAGTCAGTACAATAAATGATAAGATATAAGGGCAATAGTTAGCTGGGGTTTTCTGGCTTTTCTCCGAAAGCATTTGTTATGACATTAAAGTGAAATGTGTTATAAAATACTTTGTCTTAAGTATAGCACATTGGGTTGTAAAAATAGAAATCGATTGGGGTCTGCTGACTTCTTCTCAGAAGCCGAACTTTATCAAAAAACATTACTCATTTTACTGACAAGTGCAATAATATTGGGGCTTGTCAATAGAAATGGACACTTAGCCCATATCCACATTTATAATTCCTGCATTATTATTGGAATTGTTATTGATTTTGTCGGGGTACCATTTAGTTTTTTATGGAATTTGTTGCTAGGCCATAAAAATTGCACACATGTGCCAAAAACGTGATGTGCCTGTTAGTCACATGCTGTTTATCACGTTTACGATACGCCTAATTAAAGACAACAATTTTTTGTATAGTTGCCCATATTTTTATAACCAAATATCAAAATCAAACATTAGATACATGACATGATGCCATTTATATATGTATATATACACATATATATATATATGTATATATCTATGTATCAGATTATACATTGAATACATATTTATCTGACCCTAGAAAACGAATCTATTGATAACATTGAAAATGATTTGTCAGACGATGGTAAGTTGCATAAGCTTATTTAAAATATTTATATGTACATCTAATTCCCGCACTACTGTTAGGCTACAACATAATCTTACATACGCGTATAATACACACGTACATACATACATACATGCATACATACATATGTATTTACAATCAAAAATGTTTTACATACGCGTGGTTGAAGATTGTGATACGATAGTTTGACGTCATGGGTTGGCTTTCGTCATTACCTTTGAAGCTGCATGTTTTGTTTTCGAAATTCTTCAAATGATATCAATAATAATTTGAAAACCATGTGCGCTGTGTGTGTGTGTTTCCCTAAATCGTGAAGAAATCCGATGAAATGCATAAGTCGTATTTGTATACATATTATTTATTGAATTTCGGTCATATTTATTGCATGAAAATACCAAAATCCGCCCCCACAGTAAATGTATTTGTATAAGAGTGCGTATAAGATAAACATTTAACAGCTTCCCGATGGGATTCATTAAACAAAATCGGTATTACATTATTAAGCAAGCAGTTAATAAATTAATCGTTAACGTTCGATTTTAAATACCGCTGTAAAATCGTATTAATATCACGAGTAAAACAGAAAGGAAACATGAACCCTGGGGATGAGCTGAGATTTTCAGTGGGGATAAGCAGGCAATTGAATTTGACTTTCGTGAGAAAGTTTTATGACATTGACGCAGTTTGCCTGCAGCAGGCCTGCCGCCCTGCCAGTGGGTGGCTTGGGTGGCCTGGGTGGTTCAACTTGCATAACGGTTAACGGCAACACGCGTGCGTATGCGCAACGATTTGCGTAAGCAAGAAACAACGGCGGCATGTGCACAATCCTGCCATTGTACAGGTATGTTATAAGACATTCATGTGCTTATACAAATACATTACATATGTGTGCCGCTCGATCAATAATAAATAAACAATAATAAAAAATGTAAGCTGAACGGTGCTTTTACTGTTCCAAATGGCTCGCGCAAAACGTGCTCAGACATGTCGCAAACAGGTGACTGCCCCGCTCCCAGCTCAAACCTTGAGATCGACAACCTCCTCCCCAAAAAGCTGCCTATGTGCATACGTATATGTATTTCAACTTATCGCTTATCACCACAACGCGATCAAACTCAAAGTCTCATTCTCCGTCTGCCGGCACGCGCTACGCAAAAAAAAGAGAGCGATTCGAGATAACGATGCTTTCCGTTATCAGCATTCAGCGTTACTCTTCACTTCTTGTGAAATTCAACGCCGTCATGTTAACTGGCGCCGCCACTAAAAGTGCCACGAACGAACAATTGAAATCAATGCTGACAATTAAATACAACTAGCTTAGTGGTGTGCCTGCTTGAATGAGAAATACCCTATAATCATTACAGACATTCTTTCTTTTTTTTTGTTTTTAATTTAAATGTAGAAGTTATATTACTTGTTAAAGCTATAGGTTACTAAACTAATTGATTAATATGATCATAGGTGGAAATATTACATATGTTGTAAAAAATGTAGAGGATTTATATACAAACGTTTATAAGGGATCCCTTTCGCCCACTGGGCCTGGAAAGTCTTACTCGGCCTATAAAATATTATTACTGGGCATACCCTTTGCACTAGCAATTTGTAATAGGTATTGGGGATAAATATTAAATAGTAGAGCACGAGTCACAGGCTGCAGACAGCAGACAGCAGACAGCAAATGAATCTTATTATGTACACACACAATTTCACAACTGTAAGCGTGGTGTTAATTTGGCTCTCCTCGGGCTTCCTTTGCATCCATTCCGTTAACGCAAGGGTTATTGGAAAATTTCGACCCATAGGTGCAATTGCGTTTTAAGATTTATAAATGGCGCATTGATAATATTAATAAACAAACAAAAAAATAGCAATCGCACAAGAGTCTAGTGTATTCGTACACATATTTAGTTTTATCGTTCGCAACTATATTATTATCTATTTATCTAACTATGTCTGTATTTATCTAAGATGTGCGCGCTGCGCATTTCATAAAGGTGCTTTAGGTGAGATTTGGTCAATGGATTACTGGAATGTGTTAAAGTGCCGAATCTTTATTTAGTTGGCTGTTTGAGTGCAGGTCGAAATCCAAATACAAATATATCTCAATTGTTTACAAAACGAGAGATGTGCTGTCCACACATGCCACATTAAATTAAAAAAATTCACCAGTTGAACAATTTGCACAGTTCGACACAAATGTTTGGGTAAATCACCAATAAGCTCTCTTATCGCATTCTGCAAACTCATAATAATTTAGCAATGTGGGAAATGGGTTAAACTACAGTATTTACTTAGCTAATTTAATGCGGGTCAGCTCGACTCGCAACTGTTTATGTTTATTATTAAATGTACTTCCACAGAATTTCGAATTTAATTTGTTTACTTGGCCCGGGTTGAACATATTTCGGATTCTTGTAAATATTTCAAAATAAAAAGGAATTTTTCAAAATTTGTTTGGAATTTGGAAAGATGAGAGGTAATGTATACATTGGTTTATTGCTGTTAACTGTGCTAATAAAGCAAATCAGTTGTAAAGATCGGTGTGAGAGAAAGAAAGAAAGAGAGATATATATATAGAGAGAGAGAAATGGCGAGAGAGAGAGAGAGAGAGAGAGGAGTAATTGCAGGCATAGACAGTGTAAATTGAAAATGCATTACTTATCGTTTATTCTGCAATTCGCGATTCCACGCGCTTATTTATTTATACGAAATACGAAAAAGAATTATAAATATAGACTGGCCGCCAGCAAAAGAGGGCACTTCTTAGTAAATATTTGATATGCTGATTGCCTATATTATTTAATTATATTAATTGTTGGAATTTCCCCAGTTTTGTGTTCTTTTTTTTCAAATTTTATTTTTTTTGCATAAGTCTCTGTTTTGATCAAAGTGTGGTTTCCCTTATGTAATGTTTGTTTGTTTGTTACAAAACTGGAAGCAGGCTTTTCATTCACAACAATTCCGCTGTTTTCCGTGTTTTCCCCTATTTTGCTGTGAGTCACGGGTCTATTGCGCAGCTTCGAGTCTCTCTCGCAGTTATTGAGCAGCGGACAGGTCCAACGGTTCAATACATTTAACTAAATATAATAGTCAACAATTCAAAATTTGCGTGCTAGCCAAATTGTATCTCTTGCAACATCAACATCACATTTGATTAATTGTGGAAATTTTGGGCATTTATTAGTGCTTGACACAAAACAGTTTAATTAATACTAGATAGGCATTCAGATAATAAACATATTTTTCGAGTATTAATGCTGATTTTTGCACATATGCAGCGTATACTTAAAGCAAATAGTATTAAGTAAATATGAATGTACGAAAGCAGGTCAGTTTTGTCTCTCATCACTTTAAAAATTCTAAAGAAATTCCCAGAGTTTTTGCACTGATAAGCTACGGCTTTTTCTTGTTTGTGTTTGTAGTTTTTATTATTATGGGGAAAACGACAATAATTTAATTCAAACGAAATAATATAATAATATTTATGTATACAAGTAAAAACATGTTTGCCCGCTTAATTGGAATGGCGATTTGGAATTAATAGTAATTACATACTCAAATTAAACTCGCACTGGATTTTAGTTGACTCAATTGACATAAAGCTACCAATGTGTGCGAGGTGGGAAGGGGAATTTCAGTGTCCGCCTTGCAGTGAGCGTGTTTTCACATAAGTTGCTGCTGGCATCTGTATTCTATCAAGTGGGCAACATCATTGAGCCAGCACAGCTGAGCGATTTTAAAGGTTGTCGCACAGCAAACAATTTGGCTAGATCGTTTGACAACAGACAACTGGGCAACGGGTATTTCATTTAGTATGTGACATGAGAGTATGCTAATAATATGCTAGTCGCTGCCATATTCGATATGAATCATTATTGGCGTTGGAGTTTGCACTCTGTCTCTTTGGGGCGATTCGTGTCGTTCGCCTTGGCAGGCGACAAAGTCTCTAAAGTCTCGGCATCATGTCAGTCTCGCCTTATGCTCTGCGCAAACTGTGAAACAATTCAGACAAATGTGAACTACCCGACAATTTCTCATAGCCCACATTTGCATAGGCCACAAAAGTGTATGGGGAATCGGATTTCCCCCTTGTATGTGGCGATGCCAATTTCAGCTGTTCAATGCATATTACTCATTACGCTACGTGACTTGCTATAAAGATTGAACAAAAGCCGCTTTCTCTCTGGGCAGAAAAGTTTTTTCGCTGTGTTCTTTGGAACTAACGCAAAAAATGTGAAAAATACTCATGAATATTGGCAAATCAATATTCAAAGATTAATATTTTGTGCAATTTGAACTTGGGGATAATAACGTTGGTTTCAAGCTGCGCAAACTGAGCAAGTAGTAATTAATTTTCTAAAGATTGTAATTTGCAATTATAAGAATTCTGTTAACGCTTAACTCAAATAATCACCAGTGTTACAAATTAGAACAATTGTTATAATTAATAAGCAAGTGCAAGGCGAAAATTATTTGAAGTTATTTTAAATACAAATCGATTGACGTCAAGAAATTAGTAATGTTTAGCACATAAAGTTGTCAATAATAAAATAAAAGAGCTTGATATATATATTTTTTTAATTTTCGATATTGATTTATTTTTAAATTTTTGTGTTTTTTTTTTGCTTGAAAGTAAATAACATTCTTTTTAGTGTTCTGTTAAAGCGAACTTATCAAAGCTTTGAAACAAAATGAATAGATCAAGTATGTCATGATCAAATAGGTTAATGGCAGAATGATGGTGCAAGGCACGGTTTAACGTAGTTAGAACGATTATTCTTTCAGATACGCAAGCTACCCCTAAGAAAATCAGACTAATCAGATCTCTGTTGCGTATGTTGCGTGAGTGAGTTGTTTTTTAATTTTCTGACAAGCAGGTTCCCAGCTATTGCCGTTGTTCATAAGAGGTGACTATTTGAATGGCTTGGCAAATTTGTTGGGCTTGATGGCAGTTTTGTGACTTGTTTACAGCGAATTTATATCCTCGATTGCTGTCATATGTTTGTTTGCATGTGCATACATATGTATGTGTGTGTGAATATAATTGATAAGATCGCGCCTTCGTTGACGATTCACTGGGGGAATATCCACAGCTAATGTGCCTCATAGATTGATGACATTTTATGGGGCTTACATCCAGTCTTATGGTATTCAAAGTCATTTGACATCAGGATGTTCGTCACTTGGCGGAAGTTCATAATTAGCTGTGAAATTAAAGCGCTACAAAATTTGTCAATGGTAAAACAAAAGAGTTTGGTTTTTTTTTTATATTTTTTATTATTTTTTTTTTTTTTTTTCAAAAAAGTCTTTTGTTTAATTTTTATGCTTAAAATTAAGTAAATTTTTTTTGTTGTTATGATGCGTTACAATAGCTGCCGGTTATATGAAAAGCTAACATAACAAAACTTTAAATTTTAAATACAAATTGCAATTTTTGATTTTGTTTTTTCTTTTTCATATAATGAACAATTACAATTTATTGCTTAGCTCTGTGCAGTGAACAAAATAATCGCCATTATCAATAACTTGTCATAAAAAAAAATACCAGCATCTGGTCACGCGGTTAAGCTTGTGCGTGTTTCTGTGTTGGTGTGTGTGTTGTGTTGTGTTTCTCTGGTTATGAAATTGTTGCCAGATCGAAGAGAGGGACACGAAGAGAGTGCATGCACTTCCGCAGGTTGCTGTTGTTGTTGTTGTTGTTTGCTGCAAGTTATATTTTACATTCTCGTCTCCAACGAAGGTCGTCGTCTTTCTCCCTCTCTCTCTCTCTGTCTCTCTCTAAACCAGTGTAATTGGCCATCTGCTTTCACTGTTGATGATGCTCCTCCTCCTTTGTATATACAGTTATACACTTATACTTTGAATGTATATTGTTTGATATATATTTATATATATATATATATATATATATGTAATTGGGCTGTGCCACCACGTCGGTTTCCGCAGAACTCTCCAAACGTTCGGGTGCATCAACCATCTGTTAACTGGTTGTTGTTTTGTTCAATTTAAACCAAGAGTTGCCCCACTGTGCCGGGCTGTTCAACTTAACGTCTGTCTCGCTCTATCGCTTACACTGCTGGCAACTGGACAATGGGTTGCTGCGGGGCATCCCAGTGGACCTCGCAGTAGTCGACCATTTGATTCTCGGCCTTGTTCAGCTGCTCCTCGCTCTGCTCGCCGCCCCAGGTCTTCTGCACCAGGCAGCACGACTCGACGCTCTCATGGCCCAGAATGCGGCTCAACTTGGTGGCATCGTCGACCTTGATAACATAGATGTCGTTCTCATAGCAGAATGCCTCCAGGAGCACCTCGTGCATGTGAGTGGCAGAATCACCAGCCTTGGGCTCCGCCATCAGACAGAAGAGCGAACCCTCCGGCGACATGGAGAGTACATTGATTGCCTCAGAGAGACCGACAATTACACGAGATTCGGATTGGGCTCGCAGCAGAGCAGTCTTAACGATACGTCCAATCGGCATGGCGCACTCGGCCAGCTCCATATCCAGTTCCATTTCTAGGTTGTGGTAGTGTTGCTGTTTTTGTGTGAAGTGGTGCATGTTGACTGATTCCTCTACGACCATTTTGGATTTGTTAATTTCTGTGCTTATCACTTGAGTTTGAGCTATTTTCGTAGCTATTGTTGACACTTTATTGTTTGCTTTTCGTACACTTTTTGCCGTATTTTTGGCACTGCTTTGTTGCTGTTTGTTCTTGATATTGTCTTCAGTTAATATATCTTGTTTTTTTTTTTTTGGTGGCAATTTGCGCTCTATTAACTTTTGCTTATGAAATTCTTTTCACGTTGACTCTTCGCGTTTTGAAATCCGCTCAACCGTATTGCTCTGTGCTTGTTTCAATTTTGATTTTCAATTTCACAATGAATGCCGCTCAGTGTGGAGCCAGCGCTTTTATAGCTGCCCGCTCGTCACCAGCGAATTTCATAAGAAGAGCGCGCGATTTTGCTTATGCTCTCTGCAGCTAAAGCTTTCGGGGGCTTGCTCACGCAACAGTTGTCGGAAGCCCAGCAAACCTCTCACTCTCTCATTCTCTCTCCCTCTCTCGCTGTGTACGCGTGCGTGTGTATGTGTGTTTTTTCCAAGTAATACTCGCTTTATATCTCCGTTAACGCTCAAAATGTGAATATATCAGCAACTTTTTTTCTCTCACTTTTATGCCTTTTTTTTTGGTAGTGTCCAAAGATTTCCGTTAATTTGATCGATTATCAATCTTATTTATATTTTTCGGCTTGACGCCTCCTTCTGCGTCCGACTTTGACTTTTGATATAAGATGCGGCTGGCGAGTTCATGCTCATTTCAATATCGCTCTCATTGCTTAATACAGCTGAGGTTAAATGTTTTACTCTCACCCACTCGGTTTGATTCAACATTTCATTGACATTTATAAATTGTCTTTAAATTTCCATTAAAATTCGTTTTGTCATGGATTATCGCGAAAATTCTGCACTTAGATGCCAAAATTTAACCAAATAATAATGTACCAAAATGTGTTTCTTGATTTTTAACAATTTTCGCCACTCGCTTTTCACGCGCACTCAACGGATTTCGGGGTAACCATCTCGCTGTTGGTCATGCACTTGGCTGTGGGCCAAAACGGTCATGGAAGTGATTCAAAACACATAATACATAAGAATATGCATGTATGTGTTGCTAAGCAATCACTCATGACCACTTTGACTGACGTCAAAGAGGCACCAAGAAAGCGTTGCGTATATTTGATGTCGGGCGAATGTCTCACTCTGTGCGTCGTGTTATTGTTTAATTAATTAATTAATATAATGAGCGTGCCGAGCGTGCGGCCAACAAACATACGTGAAATTGAATACATGTTTGTTATTGTTTTCACACGAAATTTAGTGAATGAAACCGTTGACAGTCTGGGGGTGCACAAAATTTGGAACGATGCCAAAATGCAAGCAAAGAAGAAATAAAGCAAAGACGCTTCCAAATAAAATATGATGATGATGCATCTGATAACTAAGTAGAGATATATACATTTGCAGAACTCAGCTTCAGCCAAGAACTATTAAATTTAACATTGTTCTCGGCAATTCACGTAAGTGAAGTCATGATGGTCAATCTGTTGATTCGATTTAACAAATACGCAGTTGCTGATGGCAGGGGTTCAACTACCGCGCATATTTTCAGATTACTAATGCACTTTTTTCATGAATTATTTTTGTCATTTTCGATTCGACAGCATATTTGTTTTTGTTTTTTGTGTTGTTGACAAACGGGGAAGAGTATTATATTTGTTATTAAGGTAGAACAGCAAGCGTTAAAAGCGGCCACCTGCTGAGAGGCACGTACATTAAAACAGAAATATGCTTAACTACAGAAATACATATGTAAGTGCAAACGCAATGTATGTAGAACATTTGTTCAGAGGGGATTGCAAGTGAGGGGCTTGGGAGCACATTTGGGGTGGATGTACTGATTACTTATGCCACACTTTACCCCCGCGTCGTCACCTCCATGTTCTTTACGCAATACAATGCCACAAAAACCAACAGCAAATCATGCTGCACATTGCAATCAGAGATAATTATGAATAATCAAAATCCGTTCCCACATTCACACCAATAAGAAAAACGTTGACAAGTTAAATGAACTTCTTGGAAATAAGTGTAATATGATTTGTAATTTTTATGTGCAAAATTTGTGAAAAATAAAATCAATGAACTCTCCCCTTCAAAAAAATGAAATAACCTTATTAATTCTCTGGTCGAGAGATGCCGCCTATGTTATACCCTTATGTCAGCTGTAAATGTATTCAAAATATTGAATTAGTTAAGTGGGTTTTTCTCATCCCATCGTGTTGAAATTTTAAAATGTCATTTTAAAACTGATAGGAGTTACCGATAAAATGATCTATGCTCATGATTTTCATATGGTTTACGAAAACTTATATTCCATATTTGAAAACTCTAGCTCTACTGATGCTGCTGAAGAAAATGTATGTATATATACATATACATATATACTTAATGGACACGGAGATGTCTTCTTCTGCCTGTTGCATGCTATTACTCACAACCATTATACCCCTTTCAGGCATTTTCAATGGGATCGGGGTATTAAAAACCACAGCTCAGCAACTTAGCTGACATTAAAGAGGACCAGGTTAATCACCTGTGGGGCCCAACAACTCTCCACTAACGATCTGCATAAGCACTGACCTATCTAAAATCTAAATATAAAGATTGTTAACTTGCTGCACAGAAACAAAAACACGGCTTGCAAATTTCCGCTTAGCCAGCTGAATGCCAACAAAAACGTTAAGAATAAAAGTGCAATACTCTGTGAAATCACACCACACCAAATTTGAGCGCCGAATCTGACTCGAAATTGGCCAATGAACTTTGTTCTATGCCACGCCACGCTGTTTACAACTTAACTATAACTATAAATAGCTACGAGTGCTAGGAACAATAATAAATAAGAACGCATTATTAGCTGGCTCTAGCGGCATGCAATAGCTACATGATGGGCTCCATTACATTTGAGTCGGGGTTTCATTTAACCATTGTTTATGAGCTGATTTTGGGCCCATTCTTGCCGTATAAGCAAGTGGACGCCGCGTGGCCTGCAACTGTTGCATTCAGCAGCCATACAGGTAGCACAACTGCTGAGTCATGGCCCAAAGCACAGCGTAAAAATACATGGTCAGGATGAGTCAAAACCTTGCCACTCAACAGGCAGTCGACCAAAACTGGTTTCCGAATTCCCCGAAACATGCGCTCAAATGACGAGCAGAAATACGCACAAATCCAAGTATGTATATTTTGAATATTTATTGGTCAACAGGTTGCCATTGCCAAGAGACACACATTCCGATGTTCAAATCGGTCCAAAGTTCAGTTTGCTAACATGCTTTTGCACTGCGTCCGCTTGGAGTTCGTCGCGTTTCGGCTCACGTGCACAGTTTAAACTTTAAAGACCAGTTAAGAGCTGAGAGATAAGAGAGAGAGAGATAGAGAGAGAGAGAGAGAGAGAGAGAACTGAAGGCCTGGCCAAGCTGCAATTATGTGAATGCATGTTATACCAAGGGGAATTTTTGGTGCTGGGAAAACCCCGGAGCAGAACAGTTGAATGCCTTCTGAAAAGCCCCAATGTCTTGATAAATTTTATGTTTGTTGCAGGCTTTTTTTTTACTTGTATCTGGTGCTTTTTTTGCATGCGAAATGATGATAAATTTTATCTTATCTCTTTTGAAAGTTATTCTTTGTTTTATAAGTCAGAGCTGTTATTCCCTGAATTGATTTAAATTTAAATCTTTAAATTCCGTATTTTATTTATCATTTATTAAAGTAATTATTATTAACATTGTGAAAGCTTTTATTTATGTTAAAACAATTAAATTTATTTGTCCGACCTTTACAAACCTTCTTAACGGCTTTTTAAATTTCACACGAGTTGGCATCGCCATGTGCTTTTGAAAGCTTAGCCAAATCGGAAGCTTTACGCTGCGTTACCGAAAATTAATATGCAATCTAAAAATATGAATAACATGACCACAGAGGCGGCCAGCGGGTAGGTAACATTCTGCCCATTCGCACTCGATTGTTAATTGCTTATTTGTAAACACATTAGCTCCACCTATCTATACTATCTGGGTGGATCGGCCTTGAACACTGTCCGGATTCCGAAGCAATTGGAAACACCGGCCCAGTTCTTTGCTGCCATTGGAGCGGACAAGACTGGCGAGCATGTGACGGGACAGTGTTTGTGCTTGATGATTTTGGCTAACTTGCTGTCGTGGCTGGAGACTCGCACATTTTGTGCGGATGATGTCTTGCTGAGACGCGGACGTACTTATGTGCTGGAAAATTAAAGTATTTTATAAAAAAAGGTATTTGCATATTAAAGGACAAGAAAAGCATAATGAAACTGAAATTTTTGCTATATTTCTCAAACATGGGCACTTTAGACTGAATTGGATGGGGTCACGCTATTCTTAGAGATGAAAGAGGAGATCCATTGCGGTCGCCTTACTAGCGGCTGCACCAGATAAGATTTTTTAGTAGTTTTAGTTTAGTTTTAAGAATTTTAAATAAAATAAGGCCCTTCTCGTCAGATCAGGCAGTTCGATTCTAAATGTCGTCTCATCGTGTTGACTACACACTATACGTGTATCACACATCTATTTACCCATTTTGGTGTTGTAACTTCCGTTAATATTCGTAATTTCTAAATATAATATCTGTACAATTTGTATATATTTCAGTTCAGGTATACTTGAGGCACAGGTGCCAGCTAAGTCATATGATTAATTGCCAATAATTCTCAAGGTTTACAAAACGTAAACCAATTTTGTACATCCAATTAAATATTTTTGCATAGCCAACTAATTGCAAAGGGTGTCTTCAGCACGTTGAAAATATGTATTGTAATACAAATGTATAGTTTAGTGGAAAACACACCAACAACAATTCCATTATATCAGCGAAGAAACTAACAGCCACGTATTGCAAATTCTCATGGCTGTAGACCACCTTCCGAACTATTATACAACCTGTCAATTATAAAGGTGTCTAAGGTAGGACAGAAATAAATTTTGAATAGATTTACCAGCTGCAATTGCATTTTCAATTGACCAACTACCACCCATAAAAATGGATATGCAACCAACAGATTGCCACTTACATCACAATCCGTTGTCATGCGGCAATTTGCAAATTATAGGCTAGAGGCAACGCCTATTATCAAAGGGGACAATTGGCCAAGGCTAAGCGACGCCATCACTGGTGACAATTGGCGAAATAAAAGGCATTTGTCAAGGAGTTTGTGGCCAGAGTATCAAGTGGACCAAGCACTCGACTACACCAAACCGGAAAGAGAAAGAGTTAAAACAAATATCAGAGAATAATTGTGGAGAAAATGGATATTGACTTAGTAGCCATTGATGTGGGCAGTTTGAGGCGCTTAGCGATACTTTATCCCACCCCAGCGACCAATTGGAGGAAGTATACGTTAGTGGTGCCCAGTTGTGTGTTGGTCGTAATGCAGTTCTTCAATTTGCTACGCACGTGGAAGGATGTGTCAACGATCTTACTCAATCTCTTCTTTTTCGCGGGCGTTTTGAATGCATTGCTGCGCACACTGCTGATCGTCAGGGAACACAAGGAGTTTGAGAAGTTTCTCCTGTTGGTGACGCATCTGTATCGCCAGATTGAGACATCGAGCGATGAGCATAGCCAACAATTGCTAGCTATGGCAACGCGGAAGGTACGTCGATTAGCCGTCACCAACTTGAGCGTCATCTTTTTCGACCTTTTGTGTGCGGTAATCTTCGGCTTGTTTCGCGAGGAGCGCTGTAAGCGGATGGTGTTCTATTTTGCACAAATTTTAACCCTCAAATCTAATTGGAATATAGCGCATCCTATTGAAGTTGCACTGCCTCTGGTGGACATGCAACGGAGCCCCATCTATGAGATAGTCTGTGTGCTGCAGGTGCCCTTACCCTTGGTGGTCACCTTGTCGTACACGCCCTTTGTCAATCTGTTTGCCGCCTTCACTCTCTTTGGCAAGGCAATGCTCCAGATTTTGTGTTACAAGCTAAAGCGCATTGCACTGCTGCCTGAGGAGGAGCAGCGCTATCAGGTGCTAACTGCCTGCATACGTTATTATAGCACTGTAACGAGGTGAGTATATTAATTAAACTTGGAATTGGATGAAACTCAATCTATCCCCATGACAGTTATGTGCGTCAGCTTACAGCAGTTTCCGCCTACATAACGGCTACCGAGGCAATTACTTTTGTAGCCTCCATGGCAGTGCTGCTCTCCTGCTTGAATGTTGTAAGACTGCTGTTCCTATTTGTATGCTCTTGCAGAGGATAATAAAGTATTGTTATATTGACATTTCAATATGGTCACGTCAGTCTGGGTAACTGCTTCGAATCACTAAAAATTCAGATCTTTCATAAAATATATTTGGTAGGTTTTTAATATATGTATATTACTCCGATCCCACATCCCGATCATATTACACATGTGTTGTACAAAACTCTGCAAGAGTTTTTATCTTCGGCAACATGTCGACCAATTTACAGTCAATTTTTTGTTATATTGATGTATGTCAAATCTTTTTACATGAGTAGGTCACTTCGCTCACTAAGATCATCACTGTCATGATGTTTACTCTTACTTCGCTCTTTTTGCTATACAACTCCTATAATCGGGCCAACGATTTGCTAGTTGAGGTGCGTAGTTCTTCGGCTTCGTGGAGCAACTGATTTTGGTTATGGGCTCTTTTTGCAGAATGAGTGTGTCTCGCAGGAGGTGTACAATGTGCCTTGGTGTGAATGCGGAGTGCGTTTTCGGAAAACCCTTCTGATCTTTCTAATGCAGACACAAAGGCCTCTGTTGGTGAGTGTGGGTGGGTCTGGTGATTGGAGTGGTTTGAGTGGATGTCGTTTTGTGACTTAGCTTGCATTTCATTTGGCAGATTCTAATCGTGGCTTTTATGTGTGCGCTTTTTTTCAGATAAAAGCGGGCTACATTTATCCAATGACTTTGGCCACGTATCAGAGTATGCTGAATACATCCTATTCGTACTTCACTATGTTGGCTGGCATGACCAACAAATGAGCTGGAAGCGGAAAGAGGACGGACTAGGTTAATCACCTGTTGGGGCCAACAACTCTCCACTAACGATGTGCATAAGCACTGACCTATCTTAAATCTAAATATAAATACTGTTAACTTACTGCGCAGAAACAAAAACACGGCTTGCAAATTTCCGCTTAGCCAGCTGAATGCGAACAAAAACGTTAAGAATAAAAGTGCAATACTCTGTGAAATCACACCACACCAAATTTGAGCGCCAAATCTGATTCGAAATTTGCCAATGAACTTTGTTCTATGCCACGCCCCGCTGTGTACAACTTAACTATAACTATAAATAGCTACGAGTGCTAGGAACAATAATAAATAAGAACGCATTATTAGCTGGCTCTAGCGGCATGCAATAGCTACATGATGGGCTCCATTACATTTGAGTCGGGGTTTCATTTAACCATTGTTTATGAGCTGATTTTGGGCCCATTCTTGCCGTATAAGCAAGTGGACGCCGCGTGGCCTGCAACTGTTGCATTCAGCAGCCATACAGGTAGCACAACTGCTGAGTCATGGCCCAAAGCACAGCGTAAAAATAGATGGTCAGGATGAGTCAAAATCTTGCCACTCAACAGGCAGTCGACCAAAACAGGTTTCGGGATTCCCCTCAAATGACGAGCAGAAATACGCACAAATCCAAGTATGTATATTTTGAATATTTATTGGTCAACAGGTTGCCATTGCCAAGAGACACACATTCCGATGTTCAAATCGGTCCAAAGTTCAGTTTGCTAACATGCTTTGCACTGCGTCCGCTTGGAGTGCGTCGCGTTTCGGCTCACGGGCACAGTTTAAACTTTAAAGACCAGTTAAGAGCTGAGAGATAAGAGAGAGAGAGAGATAGAGAGAGAGAGAGATAGATAGATAGAGAGAGAGAGAGAGAAAGAGAGAAATGAAGGCCTGGCCAAGCTGCAATTATGTGAATGCATGTTATACCAAGGGGAATTTTTGGTGCTGGGCAAACCCCGGAGCAGAACAGTTGAATGCCTTCTGAAAAGCCCCAATGTCTTGATAAATTTTATGTTTGTTGCAGGCTTTTTTTTTACTTGTATCTGGTGCTTTTTCTGCATGCGAAATGATGATATATTTTAAATGCTCTTAATTTTATTTGTGTGTTAATTTCTTTTGACCTAGTGGATCCCCTTATTTATAAATCAGAACTGTTATTCCCTGAATTGATTTAAATTTAAATTTTTAAATTCCGTATTTTATTTATTATTTATTAAAGTCATTATTATTAACATTGTGAAAGCTTTTATTTATGTTAAAACCATTTAATTTATTTGTCAGTCCTTCATTCTTTTAAATTGTAAATCGAAACTTTCTCAACGACTTTTTAAATTTCACACGAGTTGGCATCGCCATGTGCTTGCTCTGCCAAAGCGAAAGCTTTACACTTTACCGGCAATTAAGTAAAGCTGCCGCTTCTTCTTCTATGTAAACAAACAAAGCTAACAGCTGAGTCTACTGAAAAGACAGTGTCGTATAATAACGCAATTAAAAGCATTTTATTTATTATTTTTTATATGCTCACTATTATTTGTGAGTATTGTGTATAATTGAGCCATTTATCGCATTCTTGGCATTTTAAATTGAACTTTTAAAATCACACAGGGTGACACGGCCAAAGATTCATAATAAAGTTGAAAAAAGCTTAGTGATGTAACAACAAGCAGCAAAGAAGTCCACGCAAAATGAGTAAAAATCTATAAATATGACAACGAACAACCAGAAACAGCATCGAAACCGAAACATAAACGAAGTTTAAAACGTTTTCTTTGTAAGAACGGGGAGAAGAAAGACGCGGAGAGCTTGCAAATAATTGGTCACCATGGTAAGCAGCGCACTGCGATAAATACGCCGACAGAAACCGGCTCGAACATTCAGTTTGTCGCTGACTGACGGAAGTGACGGATCACGGACCATTGATTTGAAGTGGAGCGAATGCTGTGTGAATCGACGTCATCGTTGGGAAATCTCGAGTGAGTCGCGTGCAGTCAAAATTGAATACAATGGAGTACCTGTATAATGCCTATGCGAAATTATTTGGAGTCCAAACCTCGCCGGATGGCATACAGTGTGATTTCCATACGTGAGTACAACTTTATGCACAGTGCGAAATTCAGTGCGGTGGTTTTTCCCCACCCAACTCGATTGTGACTAAGTAGGAAATGCTTTTCAGGCCACGGAAAATCGTTTGCTTTGGCAATGTGCTGCTGGATCGCGTTGTGCAACTCCAGGATCTGGAGCTCCTAAAGCGGAACGATGTGACACTGGGTTCCAAGGGCGAAATGGATATGGAAAAGCTGAATAACATGACCACAGAGGCGGCCAGCGGGTAGGTAACATTCTGCCCATTTGCATTCGATTGTTAATTGCTTATTTGTAAACACATTAGCTCCACCTGTCTACACAATCTGGGTGGATCGGCCTTGAACACTGTCCGGATTCTGAAGCAATTGGAAACACCGGCCCAGTTCTTTGGTGCCATTGGAGCGGACAAGACTGGCGAGCATGTGCGTTCGCTTATCCAGCAGCAGGGTGTTGAGGCGCGCCTGCAGAAAATTGAGGATGTGCAGACGGGACAATGTTTGTGCCTGATGAACAACGATAATCCCACTCTTTATGCCTGCATTGGTGCCTCCGCCCACTTCACTGCCAAGGGGCTTAGACTTGACGCACTGCACAATACGCAGTCATTTTTGCGTCCCATCGAACGCAAGCAAATACTCTATATCGAGGGCTTCTTTGTGCCGCAGCGAGAGGAGGTCTGTGATTATATTCTGCAGGATTTGGTGAAGGAACGCCGTCACTTGGCATTAAATCTCAGTGCACCCTTTATTGTTACCCAGAACTTTGAAAAGATGATGGAGCTGGCACAGCGTGCTTTATTCGTATTCGGCAATCGGCAGGAGTTCGAGGAGCTGACACGCATGGCGGGCTGCGAGAATGTGGAGCAGATGGCACGTAAGCTGCTGGAGTCGGGCAACAAGATTATAGTGATCACCAATGGAGCAAGTGGCGCGCAGCTTGCCACCAACTATGTGGATGAGCTCTCGCCACCGGGCAACGTAAAATTCGAGGATTATCGAGCACAGAGCGCCGACTATCTGGTGGATGCAACGGGTGCCGGTGATGCATTTGCCGCCGGCTTCCTCCATGCCTGGCTAAAGAAGCGTTCTCTGAGCGAGTGTGTCCGCCACGGCTGCAGTGTGGCCGCCAAGGTGGTCACACAGGTTGGCTGCAATTTGCCTTAGGTTGGATTTCTTTTGGGTGTTAATTACCTCAGCGAGCGTGCACAGTCTCACCACAAGAATTTAATCACGCACTTATTTCTAAAATATTTTTTTATATCTATCTACATTTGCTTATGTACTTAATCTTAAAAGGAACTTAAGATTGTGCACTTAGTGAGTAATCTATTTGCACCCTGCCTGTACCAATGAGAATATTATTACAAATATACAAATACATATATTGAATGAGTTGGCAAAAGAAAAGAACAATAATGCAATCAGAACAGTGTATTTGGTTGTGACTCCAGTTAGTATTGCAGTTTTTGTGGTGCGGGCATCTTGTGGTTTTTTTTTTTTATTAATAGCGCAATTTCAACATAAAAGATTCAAATTATTTGTTTTTTTTTATTCTTACACTTACTGACTTATCTGATAGTGCGGGCTTACCAAAGTTAATATTCCTAACTGCATTAGGCTAGGGATTATTCTTATACTAAGTCTGTAATCTGTATATAGTCTTATCTCTTATAACTGGGCATTAACAAAAATATTTAATGAGAATATTGACTGCAGCTTTGTCTTGCGTATAGAATCTATAATATATAATTAATATTATTATATTTATTTTTATTTTGTCTACTTATTTAATCTACAAAATTTATAATACGTAATGACTTCATATATTTATATTCTAAAAATTGTTCTTTTTACACAAATTCTCCAAATGTAGCCCGCCTACATCTAAATGTGTTTATTATTCATTTTATATTTGTGTCGACGGTTTAGATAGTTTTACATTTGTTGCTAAATGCGCTTTTCCTGAATGCTCTTCAATAAAATGAGTAAGAATATTAAGGGAACTTATCTCAAAAGAATCACATATATAAATATATTTATATATATTCCTATGAGAGGTACAAGCGTAACTTGAGCTACTTGATTTTTTTTTTTTTTCACTCTCAATCACATTCCATTAGTAGAGACTGACTTACTCATGCTTAAGTCAATAAGGCATATATCGGAAAAGCTGAGTTTTTGTTTGGCCTCGAAAATAGCGTGTCTAGATATCATCAAAGCGAAATTTCTTTTGTTGCTTATCGTTTTGCCAGAGGGGGTTGCTCTCTAGAAGTGCGACTGAAGCTATGTACATATGTATGTATGTACGTAGCTCTGCTGCTGCGTCACACGTGTTTGCAAATCGTTAACAAAACTAAGCCGCATTAGCCATGCTTGTTGCGTAAGAGTATAAACCGGGGGCGTCTTTGCTAAAAGCGACCAGCTGATGCCAAACTTAGCATCGATTAGAGATGGGTGCGTGTCAAATTGTTTTCAACATTAATACAATAGAACTTCAAAAAGCTACAGAAGATAAAAAGTCTGCATTTATGGAATCTATAGTATATAGTAGGCTATGTTGGAAAGTATGGAACATAATAAAACTCATATATAGTTTATATGTATTTTGGTCCAAATACATGCGAACAGAAGAAGAATATCAATACAATGTTATCTTGGCTCGTATTATTGATCAGGAAAACAAATACTTTATACCTTACATTATATTATACGTTCGGTCAACACTCACACGAACAGGGTGTAGTCACTTAACAATGAACCAATTCCAAATTAGAGGCTTAGCAAAGCAATTTCAGTTTTCAAGGCATTTCTCTCGTATATAGCCAGAGCTAAAATAAGCCCAGTGAGCCGCTTAATTGGGAAAAGCTGCTTAGAACTCGCCCACAACCAGTCGCAACTGTAGTCGACTCTAGTGCTAAAGTCAATATTGACACGCCCACACAATTGTGGGCGGCACCAATAAAGGGCAGCTGGCTGGCTAACTGGCTGAGTGCCTGACTTTAAATCACGTCACTTGCCACTGGAATCTGCTGTTAATTACTTGATATTAATTTTATAGAAGTTCAGCTTGCCATAGGACCCGAGCCAAGTAAAAGTACACGTAATTAATGTCATCCTGTGGTTTATAGGGTTAAAAGGCACTCAACATGACTCTGGATGTGTGTGTGTGACGTGGTGTGTGTATGCGTTCGGCTTTGATGTGTGCTGCTGAATTGTTGGAAGGCCCTGTAGAAAATGTGATAATTAAATGTCGTCCATTTGCAGGACTTAGCTTTTAATTTATAATAAATATGGCCATTGTCGACCAGCAAAGCTTTCAAAATGCACAGAAAATGCATTTTTGCTAACCGCCCCTTCCCAGCCTCCGTTCCTGCACCCGGAAAAAGCTGTCCTTTGATTTATGTGCAACGCGTCGCATGAGCAGCTGTAACTGACATTGCATATTTGCCAGTGTAAGGGGGTGGAGGGAGTGCGTTTGGTCTGGCCGGGGCTTTGATATTGGTCATGTTTGTACAAAATATTGCGCATACGACACAGACGACGGCAAACACTAACATACACACACACAATGAGGCAAGAACACAAGCACTAACGGTGGCTTGAGCTTTTGGCTTTGTCCTTTGCCTTTTTGCGGCATAACGCGCGGTTAAGTGGCCATAATGTGTGCCTTTATGGGCACGGGTCTGCCTGCCTCCCTCCCTCCCGTGTTACTCTTTACCCGCTCCTGCCGGACTTATTTTAATTCCCCACCGTATTTGCTGAGCTGGCATTGTTGCTGAATTATGTTATGCCAGTCGCTTGTTGATTTTTATATTGTTTTTTTTTTGTCCACTCTCTCTCTCTATCTGTCTTTCTCTTTCATTCTGAATGGTGTTGTCTCTGGCCGCTGTCCGGTCGCTTAATGCATGATAAGCGGAATACCTGTTCCAAAATATTTGGCACTGGCATGTTTGCTCATTTGTTTACGGATAATCCGGTTTTATTGTTTAATAAGTCATGCCGGGAAACGCCTGGCTCCCTGGCCGACTGACTGTCTGACTGCCTGATTCCTGCTGGCCACGTTATCGCCTCATTAACTTGCTGCCATGGCTGTAGACTCGCACATTTTGGGCGGATGATGTCTTGCTGAGCTGTGCACGTACGTATGTGGTGGAAAATCGATGCTTAACTTAAATAGGTATTTACATATTAAAGGTACAAGCCAAGCATCATGAAACAGACATTTTATGCGATATTTCTCCAGCAACAAGAAGATATGCAAAGCATTGGAAATTATCGATTTAATAAAATAAATGAGATAAGCGAGTGGTATAAGGCAAGTTCCATTCCCAAATTGAAGTCTTCAGCTCTTATAGTCTCAGAGATCCGTTTGCTCATAATGACACACAGACAAACAGACGATCTCGGCTATCGACTCTATTTACCTTATGGGGTCTGAGATGTTTTTTATTGTACCTTATTTACTCCTTGTGCAATACACCTCCTATAATCGGGCCAACGATTTGCTAGATGAGGTGCATAGTTCTTCGGCTTCGTCGAGCAACTGATTTTAGTTATAAGCTCTTTTTGCAGACAGTGTGTACAGTGTGCCTTGGTATGAATGCGGAGTGAGTTTTCGGAAAACCCTTCTGATCTATCTAATGCAGACACAAAGACCTCTGTTGGTGAGTGTGGGGGGGGGGGGGGGGGTCTGGTGGTTGGAGTGGTTTGAGTGGATGTCGTTTTGTGATTTAGCTTGAATTTCATTTGGCAGATTCTAATCGTGGCTTTTATGTTTGCGCTCCATTTCATTTTTAAATAAAATTGGGCTACATTTACCCAATGTCTTTGGCCACGTTTCAGAGTCTGCTGAATGCATCCTATTCGTACTTTACCATGTTGCGTGGCATGACGAACAAATGAGCTGGCAGCCCAAAACTTTTCGGGACATGCAACATGCCCCGTAGCAGGAGAGAGGTGCAATTGTATGGCTTGGGGTTGGCAATCTGAGTAATGCAAAAAGTTGTTGTACTCGTTGTATCCCAAAAATTTGCATATGATACTCGTTTGCGTAGTTATTTTGAAAGGATTTAATCTGGATGTTGCCAGTGTGCACTGTAGAGTAGGTATGCAGATAAAGTCGTATAGTCTCACTTACTGTTGTTGCTATAGTTGTAATTGTAGTCGTAGTTGTAACCGGGCATCTGTGCAAATAGTTTGCTGCATTGCAGAGAGCCTTGGCGGCATTTTGTGTTTGTTTACTTTAAGAATCTTGTATGCTTAGAAATATTTCACTCCGTTGTTTTAAGAATTGCCCATTGAGATTAAGCATATGAGCTGGACTATAAGCTATATAATTGAACTAGACATGTAATAATTAAAATAATTAAAAATTTGATAAGAAAATGTTTCATGTCTCGTTAATATTAAAGAAATTTACAAAAATCTACTCCTATGCAATTTAGTTTACAATATCTTGCACTATTTTGAAATATATATGTTTATGAATACAGATACAATTAAAAATGATTTTTGCCACATCATAATAATAATTATTCAGTTTAATCAGCCATTTTATTCTGTTTAATCATTTTTCTGGTGGTTTTATTTATTGAAACCATCTATTTATGTAATTCAATTCGCATCTAAATTATATAGGGTCGGAGTCACCAATATAACGTCATGCAATCAAATGCGTGTTTATAAAAAGCAACTGTTAAAAATCAATTATGACAAATATATTATTTTATATTAGCACTGGTATTCAGTGAATGATACATAATTTAAGCCTAAAACTAAACCAGTTTGTCATAGGACATTGCGACAATAAGAACCAAATTAAGGTTGACAATTTGTGTAACAATGAAGCCAGTAGTTAAAGTGGTATTTTGTGTAATATTTTTGACACTGTTCGTTAAGGAAACCGTATGTATTCAAATGTAAAATTGCCTCTTGGCAATACCTGAAGTACCCTCATTTCAGATAATGTTTGCCACTGTTAAAATGACGAATATGGTTTGCGAGTCCCAAAACCAATCCTGGGTCACCATCGATTACTGCCGCTTACGAGCAATTAGTCGCAACAAAACCACCTTAACCGTTACAGTCACCGTTCTCCACCCAGCAGACAACATAGACGTGCGAGTGGAGGTGAGAAAAAGAGCAAATGGCTATAAGAACTGGTTGATAACTTATACAATTGATGGTTGTGCATTTATGCGAAGGATCAACCATCCCCATTTTAAACTGATATATTTGATTATTAAGGATTTTTCAAGCTTCAATCATACGTGCCCATATGTGGTGAGTAAGCAATCGAATATCGCGGTGAATTATACTAATTCTTCACTTAATACAGGGAAAGCAAGGATTAAAAAATTTTTTCTGGGACGCCAGAAATTTTAGTTTGCCGATGCCGAGTGGCGATTATATGCTGCTTTTCTCTTGGATATTCAATAAGAAGATAACGCTTACAACAAATTTATACTTTACATTCTTCCAGGACATGCTTAAGGACTAACTATCTATATTGACAATCCGCCGAGCAGACATTTTGTACTTTTAATATTTCGTTAACTAAGAACACAAAATAGAAATCGAGCAGGACATGGGAACTTATTCTCTATTTTTAGTTACTATTAAATTTTAATAATAGCATATATCTTAACAGGTTTTGACAAGCGGTATTTTTTTACGGATAATCAATCTGAATTCAGTAATTTAATGAAGTTGACCGGAATCACTTATATATAAAAATTCAATTATATACATAAGTTCAGATTCATATGAAATGAGACACAGGCTGCTTATAATTATATAACAGTCACAATTGAAAATTAAATATGCATTACGAGCAGTAAGAAACAAATTATAAGTAATTAGAGCACTTTTTTTTTGTTATTTTAAAATAAATTACTAGTCACTATTTAAAACTAGAAAGAACATTGCAGACGACTGCGAAATACTCTGACATTAATAAGTAACAGCATCTGATAACAGGAGGAAGTTCCTAGTTATCTACCTTACAAGTTTGGCAGCTTTAGCTTCAAAATGGTCGGATAAATAGGCTTTTGAGAATTTTTGAGACAGGAACAGACCTGGCTGAAAAAAAGTATCAAGAAAGATTCCTAGTAATCTGCATTACAAGTTTGGTATCTGTAGCTCCCAAATTGCTGGAGAATAAGCTCGACGTTTACCTTTCTCTTTGCTTATAGTCTCTGAGATCAGCGCGCTCATATCGACAAAGAGACTGACATGACTAGATCAATTCGGTTTTGATGCTACACATATACATTATGTGCTGTGAGATGCCTGCTGATGACTCTTATATACTTTTGTACCATCTCATTATACTCATTTTACCCAATTTTCATGCTGTTCTGTGTGCTGCACAAGTACTATTAAAAACGAATTACATTAATTTTTTATTTTTAAAATTTTTACTTGTCTTCCGACGTAAAATCAGGTTTACAACTTTAAATGTACGATTGATTTAGGGGCAAAACTATAATCAAAAAGCACTTGCTTTTAAAATAAGCTGAGTTTTGACGAAGTTACGGCATTTTGAAGTTTCGACCTATGCCCATATATCGATATATCGATTTTCAGGCTATAATTTTTACTTGTCTTCCGACCTCAAATTTCGTTTTCAACTTTAAATGTACGATTGATTTGGGGACAAAACTATGATCATAAACCCGTCGCTTTTAAATCCAAGTTCAGTTTTCACGAAGTTATGGCATTTTGAAGTTTCGACCTATGCCCATACATCGATATATCGATTTTCGGGCTATAATTTTTACTTGTCTTCCGACCTCAAATTTCGTTTTCAACTTTAAATGTACGATTGATTAAGTGGCAAAACGATGATCAAAAAGCCTTCGCTTTTGAATATAAGTTGAGTTTTGACGAAGTTATGGCATTTTGAAGTTTCGACCTATGCCCATACACCGATATATCGATTTTCGGGCTATAATTTTTACTTGTCTTCCGACCTCAAATTTCGTTTTCAACTTTAAATGTACGATTGATTTAGGGGCAAAACTATGATCAAAAAGCCCTTGCTTTTTAAAATCAGTTGAGTTTTGACGAAGTTATGGTATTTTGAAGTTTCGACCTATGCCCATATACCGATAGATCGATTTTCAGGCTATAATTTTTACTTGTCTTCCGACCTAAAATCACGTTTTCAACTTTAAATGTACGATTGATTTGGGGACAAAGCTATGATCAAAAAGTCCTTGCTTTTTAATCCAAGTTCAGTTTTGACGAAGTTATGGCATTTTGAAGTTACGACCTATGCCCATACACCGATATATCGATTTTCGGGCTATAATTTTTACTTGTCTTACGACCTCAAATCTCGTTTTCAACTTTAAATGTACGATTGATTTAGGGGCAAAACTATGATCAAAAAGCCCTTGCTTTTGAAAATCAGTTGAGTTTTGACGAAGTTATGGCATTTTGAAATTTCGACCTATGCCCATACACCGATATATCGATTTTCGGGCTATAATTTTTACTTGTCTTCCGACCTCAAATTTCGTTTTCAACTTTAAATGTACGATTGATTTAGGGGCAAAACTATGATCAAAAAGCCCTCGCTTTTTAAAATCAGTTGAGTTTTGACGAAGTTATGGCATTTTGAAGTTTCGACCTATGCCCATACACCGATATATCGATTTTCGGGCTATAATTTTTACTTGTCTTCCGACCTCAAATTTCGTTTTCAACTTTAAATGTACGATTGATTTAGGGGCAAAACTATGATCAAAAAGTCTTCGCTTTTTAAAATAAGTTGAGTTTTGACGAAGTTATGGCATTTTGAAGTTTCGACCTATGCCCATACACCGATATATCGATTTTCGGGCTGTAATTTTTACTTGTCTTCCGACCTCAAATTTCGTTTTCAACTTTAAATGTACGATTGATTTAGGGGCAAAACTATGATCAAAAAGCCCTTGCTTTTTAAAATCAGTTGAGTTTTGACGAAGTTATGGCATTTTGAAGTTTCGACCTATGCCCATACACCGATATATCGATTTTCGGGCTATAATTTTTACTTGTCTTCGGACCTCAAATTTCGTTTTCAACTTTAAATGTACGATTGATTTAGGGGCACAACTATGATCAAAAAGCCCTTGCTTTTTAAAATCAGTTGAGTTTTGACGAAGTTATGGCATTTTGAAGTTTCGACCTATGCCCATACACCGATATATCGATTTTCGGGCTATAATTTTTACTTGTCTTCCGACCTCAAATTTCGTTTTCAACTTTAAATGTACGATTGATTTAGGGGCAAAACTATGATCAAAAAGCCCTCGCTTTTTAATCCAAGTTGAGTTTTGACGAAGTTATGGCATTTTGAAGTTTCGACCTATGCCCATATACCGATAGATCGATTTTCAGGCTATAATTTTTACTTGTCTTCCGACCTCAAATTTCGTTTTTAACTTTAAATGTACGATTGATTTAGTGGCAAAACTATGATCAAAAAGCCCTTGCTTTTGAAAATCAGTTGAGTTTTGACGAAGTTATGGCATTTTGAAATTTCGACCTATGCCCATACACCGATATATCGATTTTCGGGCTATAATTTTTACTTGTCTTCCGACCTCAAATTTCGTTTTCAACTTTAAATGTACGATTGATTTAGGGGCACAACTATGATCAAAAAGCCCTTGCTTTTTAAAATCAGTTGAGTTTTGACGAAGTTATGGCATTTTGAAGTTTCGACCTATGCCCATACACCGATATATCGATTTTCGGGCTATAATTTTTACTTGTCTTCCGACCTCAAATTTCGTTTTCAACTTTAAATGTACGATTGATTTAGGGGCAAAACTATGATCAAAAAGTCTTCGCTTTTTAAAATAAGTTGAGTTTTGACGAAGTTATGGCATTTTGAAGTTTCGACCTATGCCCATACACCGATATATCGATTTTCGGGCTATAATTTTTACTTGTCTTCCGACCTCAAATTTCGTTTTCAACTTTAAATGTACGATTGATTTAGGGGCAAAACTATGATCAAAAAGCCATCGCTTTTTAATCCAAGTTGAGTTTTGACGAAGTTATGGCATTTTGAAGTTACGACCTATGTCCATACACCGATATATCGATTTTCGGGCTATAATTTTTACTTGTCTTACGACCTCAAATCTCGTTTTCAACTTTAAATGTACGATTGATTTAGGGGCAAAACTATGATCAAAAAGCCCTTGCTTTTTAAAATCAGTTGAGTTTTGACGAAGTTACGGCATTTTGAAGTTTCGACCTATGCCCATATATCGATATATCGATTTTCAGGCTATAATTTTTACTTGTCTTCCGACCTCAAATTTCGTTTTCAACTTTAAATGTACGATTGATTTGGGGACAAAACTATGATCATAAACCCGTCGCTTTTAAATCCAAGTTCAGTTTTCACGAAGTTATGGCATTTTGAAGTTTCGACCTATGCCCATACATCGATATATCGATTTTCGGGCTATAATTTTTACTTGTCTTCCGACCTCAAATTTCGTTTTCAACTTTAAATGTACGATTGATTAAGTGGCAAAACGATGATCAAAAAGCCTTCGCTTTTGAATATAAGTTGAGTTTTGACGAAGTTATGGCATTTTGAAGTTTCGACCTATGCCCATACACCGATATATCGATTTTCGGGCTATAATTTTTACTTGTCTTCCGACCTCAAATTTCGTTTTCAACTTTAAATGTACGATTGATTTAGGGGCAAAACTATAATCAAAAAGCACTTGCTTTTAAAATAAGCTGAGTTTTGACGAAGTTACGGCATTTTGAAGTTTCGACCTATGCCCATATATCGATATATCGATTTTCAGGCTATAATTTTTACTTGTCTTCCGACCTCAAATTTCGTTTTCAACTTTAAATGTACGATTGATTTGGGGACAAAACTATGATCATAAACCCGTCGCTTTTAAATCCAAGTTCAGTTTTCACGAAGTTATGGCATTTTGAAGTTTCGACCTATGCCCATACATCGATATATCGATTTTCGGGCTATAATTTTTACTTGTCTTCCGACCTCAAATTTCGTTTTCAACTTTAAATGTACGATTGATTAAGTGGCAAAACGATGATCAAAAAGCCTTCGCTTTTGAATATAAGTTGAGTTTTGACGAAGTTATGGCATTTTGAAGTTTCGACCTATGCCCATACACCGATATATCGATTTTCGGGCTATAATTTTTACTTGTCTTCCGACCTCAAATTTCGTTTTCAACTTTAAATGTACGATTGATTTAGGGGCAAAACTATGATCAAAAAGCCCTTGCTTTTTAAAATCAGTTGAGTTTTGACGAAGTTATGGTATTTTGAAGTTTCGACCTATGCCCATATACCGATAGATCGATTTTCAGGCTATAATTTTTACTTGTCTTCCGACCTAAAATCACGTTTTCAACTTTAAATGTACGATTGATTTGGGGACAAAGCTATGATCAAAAAGTCCTTGCTTTTTAATCCAAGTTCAGTTTTGACGAAGTTATGGCATTTTGAAGTTACGACCTATGCCCATACACCGATATATCGATTTTCGGGCTATAATTTTTACTTGTCTTACGACCTCAAATCTCGTTTTCAACTTTAAATGTACGATTGATTTAGGGGCAAAACTATGATCAAAAAGCCCTTGCTTTTGAAAATCAGTTGAGTTTTGACGAAGTTATGGCATTTTGAAATTTCGACCTATGCCCATACACCGATATATCGATTTTCGGGCTATAATTTTTACTTGTCTTCCGACCTCAAATTTCGTTTTCAACTTTAAATGTACGATTGATTTAGGGGCAAAACTATGATCAAAAAGCCCTCGCTTTTTAAAATCAGTTGAGTTTTGACGAAGTTATGGCATTTTGAAGTTTCGACCTATGCCCATACACCGATATATCGATTTTCGGGCTATAATTTTTACTTGTCTTCCGACCTCAAATTTCGTTTTCAACTTTAAATGTACGATTGATTTAGGGGCAAAACTATGATCAAAAAGTCTTCGCTTTTTAAAATAAGTTGAGTTTTGACGAAGTTATGGCATTTTGAAGTTTCGACCTATGCCCATACACCGATATATCGATTTTCGGGGTGTAATATTTACTTGTCTTCCGACCTCAAATTTCGTTTTCAACTTTAAATGTACGATTGATTTAGGGGCAAAACTATGATCAAAAAGCCCTTGCTTTTTAAAATCAGTTGAGTTTTGACGAAGTTATGGCATTTTGAAGTTTCGACCTATGCCCATACACCGATATATCGATTTTCGGGCTATAATTTTTACTTGTCTTCGGACCTCAAATTTCGTTTTCAACTTTAAATGTACGATTGATTTAGGGGCACAACTATGATCAAAAAGCCCTTGCTTTTTAAAATCAGTTGAGTTTTGACGAAGTTATGGCATTTTGAAGTTTCGACCTATGCCCATACACCGATATATCGATTTTCGGGCTATAATTTTTACTTGTCTTCCGACCTCAAATTTCGTTTTCAACTTTAAATGTACGATTGATTTAGGGGCAAAACTATGATCAAAAAGCCCTCGCTTTTTAATCCAAGTTGAGTTTTGACGAAGTTATGGCATTTTGAAGTTTCGACCTATGCCCATATACCGATAGATCGATTTTCAGGCTATAATTTTTACTTGTCTTCCGACCTCAAATTTCGTTTTTAACTTTAAATGTACGATTGATTTAGTGGCAAAACTATGATCAAAAAGCCCTTGCTTTTGAAAATCAGTTGAGTTTTGACGAAGTTATGGCATTTTGAAATTTCGACCTATGCCCATACACCGATATATCGATTTTCGGGCTATAATTTTTACTTGTCTTCCGACCTCAAATTTCGTTTTCAACTTTAAATGTACGATTGATTTAGGGGCACAACTATGATCAAAAAGCCCTTGCTTTTTAAAATCAGTTGAGTTTTGACGAAGTTATGGCATTTTGAAGTTTCGACCTATGCCCATACACCGATATATCGATTTTCGGGCTATAATTTTTACTTGTCTTCCGACCTCAAATTTCGTTTTCAACTTTAAATGTACGATTGATTTAGGGGCAAAACTATGATCAAAAAGTCTTCGCTTTTTAAAATAAGTTGAGTTTTGACGAAGTTATGGCATTTTGAAGTTTCGACCTATGCCCATACACCGATATATCGATTTTCGGGCTATAATTTTTACTTGTCTTCCGACCTCAAATTTCGTTTTCAACTTTAAATGTACGATTGATTTAGGGGCAAAACTATGATCAAAAAGCCATCGCTTTTTAATCCAAGTTGAGTTTTGACGAAGTTATGGCATTTTGAAGTTACGACCTATGTCCATACACCGATATATCGATTTTCGGGCTATAATTTTTACTTGTCTTACGACCTCAAATCTCGTTTTCAACTTTAAATGTACGATTGATTTAGGGGCAAAACTATGATCAAAAAGCCCTTGCTTTTTAAAATCAGTTGAGTTTTGACGAAGTTATGGCATTTTGAAGTTTCGACCTATGCCCATACACCGATATATCGATTTTCGGGCTATAATTTTTACTTGTCTTCCGACCTCAAATTTCGTTTTCAACTTTAAATGTACGATTGATTTAGGGGCAAAACTATGATCAAAAAGTCTTCGCTTTTTAAAATAAGTTGAGTTTTGACGAAGTTATGGCATTTTGAAGTTTCGACTTATGCCCATACACCGATATATCGATTTTCGGGCTATAATTTTTACTTGTCTTCCGACCTCAAATTTCGTTTTCAACTTTAAATGTACGATTGATTTAGGGGCAAAACTATGATCAAAAAGCCCTCGCTTTTTAATCCAAGTTCAGTTTTGACGAAGTTATGGCATTTTGAAGTTTCGACCTATGCCCATATACCGATAGATCGATTTTCAGGCTATAATTTTTACTTGTCTTCCGACCTCAAATTTCGTTTTCAACTTTAAATGTACGATTGATTTAGGGGCAAAACTATGATCAAAAAGCCCTTGCTTTTTAAAATCAGTTGAGTTTTGACGAAGTTATGGCATTTTGAAGTTTCGACCTATGCCCATACACCGATATATCGATTTTCGGGCTATAATTTTTACTTGTCTTACGACCTCAAATCTCGTTTTCAACTTTAAATGTACGATTGATTTAGGGGCAAAACTATGATCAAAAAGCCCTTGCTTTTGAAAATCAGTTGAGTTTTGACGAAGTTATGGCATTTTGAAATTTCGACCTATGCCCATACACCGATATATCGATTTTCGGGCTATAATTTTTACTTGTCTTCCGACCTCAAATTTCGTTTTCAACTTTAAATGTACGATTGATTTAGTGGCAAAACTATGATCAAAAAGCCCTTGCTTTTTAAAATCAGTTGAGTTTTGACGAAGTTATGGCATTTTGAAGTTTCGACCTATGCCCATACACCGATATATCGATTTTCGGGCTATAATTTTTACTTGTCTTCCGACCTCAAATTTCGTTTTCAACTTAAAATGTACGATTGATTTAGGGGCAAAACTATGATCAAAAAGTCTTCGCTTTTTAAAATAAGTTGAGTTTTGACGAAGTTATGGCATTTTGAAGTTTCGACCTATGCCCATACACCGATATATCGATTTTCGGGCTATAATTTTTACTTGTCTTCCGACCTCAAATTTCGTTTTCAACTTTAAATGTACGATTGATTTAGGGGCAAAACTATGATCAAAAAGCCCTCGCTTTTTAATCCAAGTTCAGTTTTGACGAAGTTATGGCATTTTGAAGTTTCGACCTATGCCCATACACCGATATATCGATTTTCGGGCTATAATTTTTACTTGTCTTCCGACCTCAAATTTCGTTTTCAACTTTAAATGTACGATTGATTTAGGGGCAAAACTATGATCAAAAAGTCCTTGCTTTTTAAAATCAGTTGAGTTTTGACGAAGTTATGGCATTTTGAAGTTTCGACCTATGCCCATACACCGATATATCGATTTTCGGGCTATAATTTTTACTTGTCTTCCGATCTCAAATTTCGTTTTCAACTTTAAATGTACGATTGATTTAGTGGCAAAACGATGATCAAAAAGCCTTCGCTTTTGAATATAAGTTGAGTTTTGACGAAGTTATGGCATTTTGAAGTTTCGAACTATGCCCATACACCGATATATAGATTTTCGAGCTATAATTTTTACTTGTCTTCCGACCTCAAATTTCGTTTTCAACTTTAAATGTACGATTGATTTAGTGGCAAAACGATGATCAAAAAGCCTTCGCTTTTGAAGATAAGTTGAGTTTTGACGAAGATATGGCATTTTGAAGTTTCGACCTATGCCCATACACCGATATATCGATTTTCGGGCTATAATTTTTACTTGTCTTCCGACCTCAAATTTCGATTTCAACTTTAAATGTACGATTGATTTAGGGGCAAAACGATGATCAAAAAGCCTTCGCTTTTGAATATAAGTTGAGTTTTGACGAAGTTATGGCATTTTGAAGTTTCGACCTATGCCCATACACCGATATATCGATTTTCGGGCTATAATTTTTACTTGTCTTCCGACCTCAAATTTCGTTTTCAACTTTAAATGTACGATTGATTTAGGGGCAAAACTATGATCAAAAAGCCCTTGCTTTTTAAAATCAGTTGAGTTTTGACGAAGTTATGGCATTTTGAAGTTTCGACCTATGCCCACACACCGATATATCGATTTTCGGGCTATAATTTTTACTTGTCTTCGGACCTCAAATTTCGTTGTCAACTTCAAATGTACGATTGATTTAGTGGCAATACGATGATCAAAAAGCCTTCGCTTTTGAAGATAAGTGGAGTTTTGACAAAGTTATGGCATTTTGAAGTTTCGAACTATGCCCATACACCGATATATCGATTTTCGAGCTATAATTTTTACTTGTCTTCCGACCTCAAATTTCGTTTTCAACTTTAAATGTACGATTGATTTAGTGGCAAAACGATGGTCAAAAAGCCTTCGCTTTTGAAGATAAGTTGAGTTTTGACGAAGATATGGCATTTTGAAGTTTCGATATATCGATTTTCAGGCTATAATTTTTAATTGTCTTTCGAGAAAAACCAAATTAAGCTTGACAATTTATGTAACAAGCCAATAGTTAAAGTGTTAATTTGCGTAATATTTTTGACACTGTTCGTTAAGGAAACCGTATGTATTCAAATGTAAAATGTAAATTTATTGGCTTAACATATCTACTTATAAAATTTCCTTATTTCATATAAAAAATTAGGACTTCCATTTGCGGGCAATTAGTCGCAATAAAACCACCTTAACCGTTACACTTACCGTTCTACATCCCGCATTTGATATAGGCGTACGAATAGAGGTGAGAAAAAAAGCAAATGGCTATAAGCGCTGGTTGGATATCCACATAATTGATGCTTCTGCATTTATGCGAAGAATGAACAATCCCGTTTTTAAAGTGGACTTTTTTATTATTAAGGATTTTTCAACCATCAATCATACGTGCCCCTAAGTAGATATAGGCTCTTATCGGTTTTGGGCGCGGGATTCTTCACATTTTTGAAGTTTGCTTCAAGCAATATACCTTTGAAATATGATGACTCTAGCTTTCAAATTGTGTGAGATATTATCGATTTACATTAACCGGTATTTCGGTTTAGAGAGCCGGATTGGCAATCCAATTCTTTATCGATCTATTGCAGGAGTTACCAGTAATATACTTTCAAAATTTGGTGACTCTAGGTCAATAGCAAGTTACCTTATTTATGATTGTGGGAGTTAAGCGGATTAATTTCAATTTACACTTTCCAAAAAAATTTTTTATCGGTTCCTAAAAGCGGTATTATACCAATATACCAAATGATGCTGATACAGAATATATATTTGATGTGGCTGGACACGCTACCTTCTGCCTCTTACATGCTTTTGCACATCTTCAATATACCCATTTAACCAAATTTTTAATACTGTGCTGGGTGCTAAGAACTCTTAATCATGTCGTAAAAATGATGGCTTAATATATAGATACAAGTATTATTAAATATCAGTTATATTCAATTTCAATGCATAGTAAACATAGTAAATAAATATGAACAATTTCTGGTCTCTTGTTGAATGCGGCCTCTTAGCATTTGCATAATTTTTTTTTTAAATTAAAATCCGAAAAACAGGCAACTAGCTGCTGCAATTTAATTAATATTAGTATGGTCCTTTATAATGCAAATAAACAGCTTCCGCGACAGCAATATCAAAACATCAAACACGAAGCGAGGCAGAATCGTTTAATGCCGGGAACAATAACAACTTAATTTAAAATTCATTATAACTGACAACAACTTATTAAACAATTGCCAGGCAGCAGCAGTAGCAGCAGCAGCAGCAGTAAAATGCCCCAACTGCAACATAAGAGAATAAATAAAAGCTAAAACACCAACAAGAACAATAAAAACAACAACTGGGCGCGCTTGAATATTGAAATGAGCGGCGGGCGCACTTGAAATACGCAAATAAACTTCAAAGGCAAAACTGAAAGCTGAAGCTCAAGCTGAAGGACTACACTCCGTGTTTTCCTGGCTGCTGGTGTCTCCTTTGGACCTCCTGGCGAGCGCATAAATAACGGCCACGGGCAGCAAGCAGCACGCTGACTTGCGGATGGGGGCTCGAGTGGCGTATACTTAATTTTATTATGAGGTGTCAAGTGGGCCGTCGACTTTGCAGCGGTGGACGACGCCTTTTGGCCTTTTGTTTGTGTAATTTATGTTTTTGCCATTTGGCGGCAGGTGAGTGACTCCTGACTACTACACCTACTATCAGCCGCTAGGGGCGTGGCTGTGGCGTATTGCTTACCACCTGCGGTTGCAAAATGTTAACTTCCCTTAGGCATTTACTTTTTGTACGCATACACCGTTGGAATATTTGCTAGTTTTACTGTTTGATTTTTCAGGGCTAAGGGAAAAACTAAAATGAATATGCAAATGCCGCAGGAAGTGTAACTGCGACACAGACAGCCTGACAGTTGTGCTCCCCGTGTGTCCTGCCGGAGGACTCTGACTGTCTGTGTGCTGCATAAAATTAACAAGTTTTGTCGCCTTCACCCGCCAAACTCAAATTTGGCCAAAAAAATTTTTCATTAGAGCCATGGAAATGGCCATGAGCATGTTATTTACCAACAGCTGGCATTGCCTATCCATGCCTCTGGTTCCATTCGCCCCTCACCCTTTCCACAACGCTGGGTGGCTTTGTTGTGGCGCCACGTTAAAGGTGACGCTGTTTTATAATTGAATTCATGTGCCTCAATGGAAGCAGCTACACAGCAACCACAACATTCAGTTTGGATGAGGGGTTAACATCCCTTAGCGCAAGGGGCTTACTCGCAACGCAACTCTCGTGTGTGTGTGCGTGTGTCATTTGGTGGCATTTCATTTAAATGGATTTTCAATTGCGGTTTGAACATTTTGCATAAATTGTTGTAATGAGTTTATTTCAAGGCAGCAAGTGGCTTCGTTTTCCTCAGTCCTCAACTTGACTCGACTCGACACGACTCGACTGCTGCCTCATTTGCAATTGTCAACTGGCTGTCAGAAGCGACAGCTGTATTGACAGTTTGCTTTTGCTGTTAATATTAATTGTAGCCTTTTGTTTTTAGCCCATGACAATATTTGATGGCATTACAAATGGCATTCTATTGTGGCAATAGGCACAAAGTTGAATATGTTAGGCTTACGGGGTTGCCGGTTTGGTTACAATAAGAAGTTTAATTTGCCTTGCTGCAAATCTAAATTGATACAAATCATAATGATCGTTGAACTGAATTGGCTTAATTTTGCTGTTACTAACCGATTTATTCGATAGATCAATGAGCCGACCATTGAACAGAACAATCAGGTATACATTTGTCTGTTTTTTGTTAATGTGCAAACGAATAATTATATAATTGTAGTTCAAGAAGAGAGTCAATTCAAATCACAATGTTCAACGCTTTCAATGTTTTAAAACGACTTTTGACTCTAACAACGAAGAGCAATGTAAGAAAATGATGGGGCAACTATCACTTGTGATTTGATACCGGTGTCGATGCCATTTGGTGAATATTTATGTGAAATCATTTGGTTGTTTGGCAAAAAAAAATATATATATATACATACGATCACTACTATAACTTATTTCTTTCTTATCCAGATAGGCGGAGAGAAGGACATGGCTACATCGGCTCGGCTGTTGAATCTGATTAAAAATATATATACTTTATGGGGCCTCGGAGATGTTTTTTTCTGCCTCTAACTTATATTGGCACAAAACCATTATAACCTTTTTCCCATATCAGAGTATAATGAATACATTTCGATATGTAACCACTTATTCAAATTATAAAGTGCGTTCGAGCGAAACTCACTAAATGAATTCATCCGAAAAATTGTAAAATTGCATCAAAATCGAATCTGCGACCATGGGCATTAGACTGATCACTTTTGTTCTACTCTGGGAAGTGCTGGCTTTAAAAATATGCTATTATGTAAGTATTTGATGCAAATCATGTTCTTAAATAACATATATTTATCATAAAAGATGCTACCAAATTTAAACTTACGAATTTAGTTTGTGATCATGTTAACAAAACATTCACAACTGTCGACTGAGGGCTGTTAGCCGTAATATCACAACTTTAAATTTAAATTTGACTCTGCATTACCCCGTTGACAATGTTGCCCTATAATCCAGTTGCTAACATAGTCTATAGGATGTTCAAGGACTATTCAAACATGAACCACACTTGTAAGTACTAGAATTGATTGATTTTTTTTGACTTAAGTCTCACATTCAACTTTACTTATATATTAGTTAAGGACTTATATCTCAGATTGGAACGATGACAGCTTCCTTTTCCGGATGGCCAATATTTGATGACATCGTCTTGGTTTTTCAGTAACAATTTACAGCTACAAGTAGATTCATACTTTGAATTCGAACAGGATTAAATGACTCCTGGAAAAACTTAAAGCGAAATTAACAAATGGATATTTAAAGCTGCAATTTAAAGCTAAAAGTAAATTAAACAATAACGAAAAGCAATATAATAAATAATATATGTCATAATTTTACCACTAAGGCTCTGTAATCAACTTTTATTGGTTTCCCTTGATGGATATATATTATTTAATCGAATAAACAAATGAATTCAATTCAATTAGGCTAATATTATTTGATGTTTGAAATCCTTCAATATATATGCATTTCCAACACCAAATTATTGATGAAATCTATTGGTGCAAATTGTGCAAGTACAAACCTGAAACCTTTTAAAGTAATTTTCTATGCACAGCTCTTTGATGTCTGTGGGCAATTGTTAACGGACCTAAGTAGACCACTGCCATTGTTGTTGTACCATTTTCAAATCTCCCATAAGCAAAGCATTCATTTTCCAATTATTTATTGATAACTGTGTGTGCTGCTGGCAAACAGACTGAGGCAATTCCAAGCAACTCATTGAGTAGGAGCCCCAAATACACCTAGTTACCCCATTACACTGGCAATCACTTGCAATAAATCTCTTTCCCTTGCCAGGAGTCAGCTGCGTTGGGACAACAATAACAACAGTAACAGCGCCTGTGACTGAGATGCAAGCGGAAGCGGAGGCACAAGCTGTTTGACTCCACATTCACATTGGGGTCGGGTGTCTGGCTGGCTGGCTGGCTGGCTAGCTTACAAGGCAAGCAGCAGCAATGTCTGGCAGTTGTTGCCTGCAAAATATTTGCATTTTCACTTTTGATTTATTATTGTCATTGCCATGTGTAAATTGCCAAAGCAAAGGTGCAAACAAGCAGCATAGCCACAGCTTCAGACACAATACATCCATGCAACTATGCATGAGCATATTAGTGTGTGTATGCTGTACATGTGTGTGTGTGAGTGCGTGTATGTTCTACGTTGACAAGGACACATTATGTTGGCTGAATGAATGGTAATTGCGGTATTGAAACAAGTAATAGAAGTGAAACTCGTCGATACTGTTCAAATAGATTCGTTGCTGTGGTTGGCGCAGATCCCACATTCCTCCCGCCTGTGGTATTTAGCAGTTGTCCAAACCTTGACTTAGCTGGCCACAATTCAAATGGAGCACTTCGCCTCTGTTTGTATTTGAAGTTAAAGTTGTGAAGGCTTGATTCTTCAAAAGCTCATTTGTGTTGCTAATTACAAGCCCAAATTGGACTGGCAAGAGACCAACTTCAGCTTCTCCTTCTTCTATTCCTGCTCCTTCTTCAACTCTAGCTCCTGTTGCCGCTGTCATTGCCAATTACTTCCGCTTCTATGCAATTTCCGCTTGGCGCTGCCTAAGCAGCTTGCTAGCAAAATGTCAAACAGCGACAACTTTATATGGCCGCAAGACGACGCAATAATGACAGCAACAAGAGCAGCAACAAACTATGAAAGGACAGGGCACAACATAAGCAGATAATTACACGGCAGCCAGCAACGGAACTGATGATGTCCATGGTCCATGCCCCTTCCATTTTGAAGTGTGGCAAAAACGCAGCCACAAAGTAGAAAATGATAAAAATAAAAAACCACAAGCGGAAAATTAACAGCAGACGGTAATGAAAACAGCATCAGGGAGCAACAACAATAATACAAACATTTACCCAGCATATTGAGTTTTACTGTGTGAGAGTCTGAATGTGTCGTATAAGCCATGCTCTTAAAGTTTCAGCCTAGTTGAAGGCGTCTCCCATCTCATTTCATACCGCCCATGGGCAGCTAGAACTTTATCAAGATGCTTATCGCTCCAAATGCGAAATTCCTGTTTAACAAAATTCCAACTTCGGGTTGGAACGAAATTTCGAACATTTTTGACTGTCTGCTCGTCTGTTGTAAGCGAAACCGAAACAGACAAACCAGGCCCTCCTTCGACTGACAAAACCCGGCAGCTACATTTAAATGTGCCGGCAACTTTTAGCTGCGGCTCGACGCCATTGCAACCACCTGAAACCACCCACCACATGGCTTCTGCTGCTGCCGCCGCCGTCTGGCACTGATTTTATGCTTTATAACCTTCGATAGATGCGAATGGCAGACAACGTTTAGCGCTTCGCCAGCCGACAAGTGTGGCACTGCTACCTGAGGGCTTAAATCCAGCATGGGGGCGTATACGCAATATTTACGACTGTGTGCGCTTTTCCTGCACACACAGTTTTCATTTTTTCTTTTTTTTTTTTACTTTTGAGGCGCCGCGAGGGTTGAAAGTGGTGGGGATTTCTGACATTATCATACATCAAATATTTATGCCATATTTTAGCTATTGCGACAATGAGTTAAATCTGATGGAATTCAATGTCTGTCCCCATTTTGCTGTTTGCTGAGCCGCTGTGCCTGCGATAATAAAGTTTGATGCTGATAAACGATTTGGAAATCAAATTATGCGCATAACCAGATGAGAGCGAAATCAAAATTGAGGGTGTGTGGCAAAAGCTGTAAAATTTAGAAGAGGTTTTGCTGTGAATGACAAGTCTACAGATTAACTTTGACAGATTTGATTGAACTTATAAGTGATTGCTGTAACGAATACAAGAAGAGTATACATATAAGTCACTTGTGTACGTTTGGCTACATAGAGTTTGTTTTTCGCAAATGAATAATCGTGATGGAGGCAATGCAATTTCTGCAATCTGATCAATTTCGTGCATGTGGCATATTTGCCACAAGTTGAAGCCATACAACAGAATTATTTGCTTGCACTTAATCCCTATTTTGGCATTGACAAATTTATGCATTTATCCAAAGCCAAAGACAAATTGAATTGCTGCAAGTGCAAGACAACGACAGTTACCTCAAAGCCGTTGTCCTGGTGATCCCTTATTCATAATATCGTTATTTTTGTCGTAATTAAAAACCCATGAAAGCGACGACCAAACAACTGGCCACAATCGCATGAGCAGACAGACAGACTCAAACACCAAACAGACAGACTCACCCCATATCACACACACAGATAAGGACGCGGGTGTGGTAAAATAAACATGGGCATATTGATGGGGGCAGCTCGTATGGGAAAAACTTTCATATCAATTTTAAGCCAAAGTAATGAAAAAGTAACGAATTCCAGCTATAGCAAGAGTAGGAAAAAAGGAAATACTATCAAAAAGGAAAAGAAACAAAAAGCAAACGAAACGTTCCGAATGCTATAGACAAAGCATATTTACACAAGAACGAGTAGACGTAGAACCAAACAGGACAACGCTACCATTGACGCTCATCATGATGACGATGATAATGATGATGCTGATAATGATTATCGAGATGATATTGTTGTCCGCACTCAAAGCAACGCTTATGGCAAGCACAAAAATAAAAAAATGAGACGACTCCCACATCTAAGGATCCTGTTTACAAACAGCACTCTAAGTTTGGGCGCGTCTGCGAGCGAACGAAATTAAAAACCAATAAAAAGCTGCACACGAAAATTAAAAATTATGTTTTCCTTTTACATTTTAATGCTGCGCCACAGCAGTAAAACATGAAGAAAAGCGTTAACAAAAAAAAATTGAAAACATTGAGCACAAAGTTTCCGTTTTAAAACAGTTGGAAAATATGCAACGAAAAAAACTTTGTGCGTTTGTTTTTTGTGTTTGTCGTGCCCTTTGTTGGGGCCATTTTAATTTGTACAGTTAGTGTGCAAGCGCTTGAATTGAATGAATTTTCGTAATCAGGATAGATACAATTTCCAGATGGGAACAGTCCATTAATTATTGTGTTTTTTTAAAGTACCTGGATTTTTTTATAGAAAAACTTACGGTAACTAAAATTGTCTTATTTTTAGAAATTCTCTAATATCGAATAGATATCTTTGTTTGTCATATGTAGAATTATGATACAATAGTACATTTTTTGAATATATCTTTAATAATATTACACTAGGGTATTCAGTATTCTACACATCCCTTGGATAAATGAACTTTTTTGCTTTTAGTGCTGTTGCCAGTTGTAAACTTTTACAATTAAGCAAAGGAATAAAAGTTGAGCGGGCCTAAAATGGTGCTATGCATTTCGATAATTGAATATTTGAGCCGAGCAAAGTAGAGCTAAGCTGCAGACAGTAAAAAATGTAATATACATTCCAGCGCATGGGGCAACAGTTAATTGGCGCAAAACATTTGGAGTCCTATACGTAGATATTTTAAAAGCTATAGCTATGCGTATTTCTAGTTTATGTTCCATTGTACAATTTTCACTCGACTGCCGCTCGTTTTTCCCGGTTTGCACCAATTAAACAGCCAGTCAAGCGAGTCATTCGTTTAATTTACTACCTGTTCTTCATCCTACCACCTTCATAAGCCAAACTCCCACTTTCCCCCTCAAAACCCAACCAATGGATGACTGCGGCAATGAATAATTTAAGCAAATCGCTGGCTGTTTTTGTCTGTACGTGTCGACTGTGCCGGATTAGACGGCATTTGCATATTTTAATTATTTAGATTGTTGTGTTGAGCCACTTATACTCAGCGATGTCTCTGACTCCCTGGGCATTCAACGGATGTGAAAGCGGAAGTGTTGGCGACGCCAGACACCCAAAACAGCCAAAACCAGTCTAAACTTAATTAAAAGCTGTTGTTTTCCTCAAGATCTATAGCTGGGAGTGGAATTCGAACTGGTGTTAATTTATTTTCTATTGATAGGTTGTGAAGTCATACAGAAGACTGTGGAAATGCGTTGTCTTTTCATAAAATCAAAGAACAATAATTCGAAATATTTTTATGTAAACTTAAAGTGAATATCTATAAGCATTTTTGTTTTGTTATTGTTAAAGAGTCCCGAAAGTTGGCCAACTCATTCTGTTGGGACATCGATTTGCCAAGGCCGAAATTAAAGTTAAGCCAATGCCAAAAACCGAAAGCAAAACCCGAAAAGCATTCATAAGCATTTGTGGCTGGCTTTGCCAGTTGCCAGAGCCAATCATAAATTCATAATGAAATATGAGGAGAGCGGCGAGTGTCCAAAGATACATGGCCAAGGCAAAAGCCAGCCAACTACCAATACGAGTACAACAATGTATAGTAATAAATACGCACTACGGCAAGGGGGAGCAAGTGTGGGGTATATAGTTGCAATTCGGGTATTTGGGCAAGCGTGGAAAAGTGTAGCCATAAAGCAGGCGCTTGCGACCGGCTGTGGCATTACTTTTATGATTATTTGTGTCATTTATTGTTGCTGCTGTTGTTGTTGTTATTGCTGCTGACTTTCAACAAAAGTGACTTTAACACTGCGCACATATGGATACGCTGTATAGTCTAGTCTAGTCTATGTCCGGACCATGGTCAGCGGGAAGTAGCAAGCAGCAAGCAGCTTTAATTAGATTTGCACATTAGACGACGACAAGGAGAAACGTTAGCAGCAACGTGAGTTGAGGGAGCAGGCTAATGACACTCGCATCGGTTATGCACTGCACGCAACGCGAGGAGCAGCTTCTACGAATGGACTGTTTATGGTCATCTTTTGGAGCTACTAAACCAGGCAATGTGTGCTGCTGGGAGCTCCATCAATAAGGCTTAATTTAATTTGAGCCTTGCTATCTTTAAGCTCGTAACAGGCAGCCTCTTCGATGGCTCCTCTCCCCCTGATGCCTGTGGAGTACTGTGCCTGGCCAAACGGTTCCACACGTGCGCTGCACATGATTATTATTCTTAGTTATGATGATGTGTCCTTTTCATATAAGTGTGTATTTGTGGGTGGGTTTTGTGGTTTGGTCTGGCAAATATTAATAATTGTTGCCTGCTTTTTTTCTATTTTCAGGCTCGTCGACGTCTGCGAAACACGCTAAAAATTAATTAAACGTTGAGGGGCTGAGCGGGTGGATAATGCGGACGAGGTGGACTCCTTTTCATGGGGGGAGAAGGAGGTGTAAATATTTTTCCTCGGCCATTTCGTGGTTATTTATGCGCTTGATGTTTGGGCCTGTTTGTACAGCTAAGCCCCCTCGCACTGTGCCGCCTGCCCTTCCCTCATAATGGCAAACGGTCTGCGTTTGATTCATGTCCTTTGTTGTTGTTCCTGTTGATGTAACGGGCTTTCGTTGTTATTGTTTTGTTGTTTTTGTTGTTGTGCAAACAGCACGCACTCCATATTGGCAATTTATATTTGTATTAATTAATGGGCCAGTAAACAATTGCTGAAAGCAGCGCTATTAGCACTCATCGAGAGCTCTGCCAAATCGTGGCTCCCGGTTTAAATATTGCAAATAGAATGCAAAGAATTCACCCTTCTATTTATTTTGGAAGAGTTAATTACATTTTTGCTATGCAATTATGCAAAATGCACATTAGTTGTTTCAAAAATATGCATCAGACATCATAAATTTGCAGGCAGTTTGAAAATATTCGCATTGGAATTGAAGAGTGAGCAGTGGTTGGCAGGTTTTAATAAAATATATGGCGCTAGAGCCAGTGAAAAAATGATTCAACTTAATGCGATTCTCCGTTAAAATATCAAAACAATAAATTGTTAATATTGGCCATCGAAATTATATATTAGTTTGGAGCTCGCGATTATTTTGTTTGGCTAAAAATTTTTTAATCATTGCTCCTTTTGATTGATTGATTATTTATACTACTGAGTGCATAACAAATTTATCATCCGTTTATGCAATTTGTCTACCTAAATACATACATCGCTTACATTGTAGGTTGCTGTTTAGGATTAGCATTTGCACTCCTCACGTCAATGAGGTTGCTGTATTGGATAAATTGTCATTGTGTAAATAAAAGTTAAGCATACTTTGAGGAGCGCCCAGACGCCGAGAAAAATGCCGAAAGTTGGCGATATTGATGTAGATTTTCAAAGGACATGCAGGGCGACACAGAATCATTTGTCTCATGAATAACGCTCAGCGGTAAATGTTTCAATTTTACTATGTAAACGGTACAATTCAATCAAATCCTTAAGGATATGTTCGAAATATAGCTTTCATTTTGATATAATGATATTAAGAAAAAATCCGAGATTGATTACAAAAATTGAAAATGTCCTTTGATTATTATTATATGTCCTTTGCTTTATTTATTAGAGCCTGCTGAATGAGTTGTGAAATGCATTGCAAATGAACATGAATGCAATTTCATAATAAGAGGTGAACAGCGTATTGAAACTGCGTGTTCAACAATCGCTGGCTAAAAGCGCAACCAAAAAGCCAGCATTCAATATACTGCAACCAGCAGCAACAATAAAACCACCATTCCCAGTTCGAGCTCAAATAAGGATTGGGCCCCTTGGTAGAAGTACCACTCTGCACATTATGTGTGTGTGTGTGTGTTGGATTGTTTGTTTCTGCATCCCATCGGCTCGTAATAACTGCAGCAGCACGTTTACAATTTGTACGTGGTGTGTGTGGTTTTGGTTTGGCATCGTTTCGTTACTCGGGCTTGATAAAAATGAGCGTCGGAAATTCGAATATAAATTTTGTCATATCTGATGAACAACTGTGTGACTGAATGTGTGTGCGTTTGTGTGTGATTGTGCGTGTTTTTGTGCTTCTGTATGTCTGTGCCAGGATAAGCGTAATGGCAGGCATTACATTTGCAGGCAGACCTGCCAGGAAGTCGGGTAGACAGCGGACAGCAGGCAGTAGACCAATCATCAGAAGTATGCAGCGGGCAGTTGTCCCGTTAGAGGAAACGGAAATGACATGCAATAAAACATAAAGTCGCACGCATCGGAGCCATGCCAACTCGATTGGTGGTTGGGTGGTGCGCTGCTGTCAACCATTGTGGATTATAAACGCAAAAGGGCATCTAACAACAGAAATCTATCTGGGCAAATGCATCGCCAGAAACTTTTACAAAATTACAATTGCAAAAGTTGTGCACTTAAAAGAGAAAAGAGAGAAGGTAGAAGGAAAGACATTGCAAGAGAGATAGTGAGAAAATTGAGCCACAAGCGAACCCGCAGCTGCTGGCCAGACAATAACCACCTCTCCGCCCTGACTCCATGTCACCCTTGACCAGACATTTGAGTGCGCCTTTGTGTGCGTTAACGCCAAGTCATTTGGCTTATCAATGCCAGACGCAGACAATTTTGCGCTTATCGCTCGAACGCATCACACTTCGCATAGCCTTGCCGCACGCAGGTGGCCAAACCAGCAATCGATGCTCATTTCCCGTTTCCCCAAAATCTCATACCGACTTAATGCCACAAATTTACTTGCAGTATGTAGTCGGGAATGTATTATTAAGCTGCCATTAGGCCAGTGCTCTCTGGTGACAAACAGGACTCGCTTGTTATGCATTGGTTGGTCAGGCCCATTGACATGTATGCAAACATTGCTCTAATGATGGCCAGCCAAGTAGCCACTAACTGCCTATTGACAGCAGCAAACAACCTCCATCTACTTCTCAATCTCCCTTTTCAGGCACCTTTCCCTGCTGCTGCTGCTGTCGCTTGCCAACTGCTGCCTGCTTTATTGGCTAATTACGCCCTGCAGCAGCATGCGTTGCAGTTGCATGCCTGCATGTGATTGCTCGTTGCCGCTGTTGTCCCAAGCACCATTCTCTGCCGTAGCGCTTGGGAGCCAGTTATTAGCATTTGCTTTGAAATACAGCCTTTTTTTAATTTTAATTTACATGAAGCCGCCCCTGGAATTCTTTTTTTTGCATACATTTGCTCGACATGCGCCTAATTTATATTCATTATCTGATCCATAATTATATATAGCCGTTTATATCAAGCCTCGCAACATGCAACAATCTGCTCAGAATCAGATTTCATCACTCCAATTTTGTTGTTGTTACATGTTTATCCTTGAGCTTAAATGTTACTCAAACGATAGCTAAATCACAGTCTCAATATTTGACTAGCGCATTTGGCAGCAGGTCTGACAACATCCCCCAGTTGTAGCCTACATCTGAATATGGTTTAAGCTTATCTCAGTGCTCCGCGCTGCTTTCAGTTCTTCTGTTGTTGGCACAAATAATTGCCAACAAGGTGCCGTAAGAAAAGTTTCAATGTGGCAACTTGGGGAAAGGGTGTGCAAATATTTGTAGCGCAAATCTTGAAAAATCAATTTCAAAAGAATTTTTAAATCAAGAGCAAGGAAGGGCAAAGCTTAAGTGGCAAAGCAAACTGCTGTGAATTAATAGGACGCCTCTATAAATTAGGACTACTGAGAAGAAAATTTCTGAGCCATAATAAAATTTATGAACCTATTAATAAATAATTATTAAAGACTACTGCATAAGTAGGTGACTTAATCAGATTTATAACATTTTTAAACACTGCATAAATTCCAGTAAATCCATTTTGAATATTTCTATAACCAATTAACTAAACTTTCATTGCTTACTTGATTAATATTGAAATGGAAATTTCAGTAGCTTGAGCTCCATTAACAATGAGATGCTCGATGTTGTATAGATTCGTATAAGTATATTGAGAATATTAACCACACCTTTCACCTTTGCTCTTTACTTCAAAATAATGTTTTCTTTGAACTCTTTATTCATATGGTTTCGTACAAATTAGGCCTTAGTGTAGAATTACTGTAAGATTTTTGTTTTAGCCAAATTATATCGCATCGGTTTTCCTACTTAAGCAAATGCTAGTGAATTAAAAGTATTGTTGTAAATAGTTGCTGCATAAAACTTAGATTCAATAAATACAAATCTGCATATATGTATGTGGTATACGTATATTAAAGTATGCTTAGTTATGTATATAGTTCTCTTGCATTATAAATAGTTATCATATCTAATTTATGTATATATATATTGTATATTGTTGTCTGTATAAAAAATATAAGCATGTCAAGTAGATATATAGTACTTTAATTAGTTTAATTAACTTAACTACGCATGAACTATATATTTGGAACAGTATTGAGAAACCCAGTCGAGGTTTACACATATTGTAATTGTTGCGTGTTGTAGTTACCAATTCCTTAACTCGACGCCTTAAATCTCAAGTTGAACTTTATTGCTTTGTAAAAGTGAGGGATATGAGTTATGCTCTCAGCTCTGCATTAGTATGAGTATATAATATATGTGGAAAATTGATGACCACCTGGTGGATGCTGCTTCGTTAGCAATTGACGCTGGCGGCGCTTCATTTATTTACAACCCATTGCGCAATCAGCACGTAATTAAAATGCCCGCCGGCTTACAGCATCACGATATGATGCAGTTCTTGTCCTTGTCGCTGGACGTCTCAGAGGGCTTCCTCTTGCGATCGTAGGCCAGTGCATCATTGGGCACATAGCTAACGCGTACGCCACCATAGTGTCGCCGCTGGGGCAGCTGATACATCATCATATAATCCTCGGAGCTGGATGAGCTTGATGAGCATGTGGAGCACACATCCGATTCCTCAGATTCATCGCGCACACGCTCCCGATCCCGATCTCGCTCCCGTTCCCGTTCCCTTTCACGCCTGGGTGACTTGTGTGGCGTCTCAGCTGGCGTAGCTGCCTGCAGCAGCAATGGTGTTCCCTGGTAGGAGGAGGACAATGGCTGGGCGGGTGCATAAGTATCCGCTCGGGTTGTGGAATGCGACCGATGACCGCTTCCACTGCGATGATGATGACCTGCCGATGACTTGCGACGACGACGTCTGCGCGAGTTATGCCCATTCCCATGACGATTGCCATCCCGTTCTCGATCTCGATCCCTGTCCCTATCTCTATCACGGTCTCTATCTCTTTCCCTCTCGCCACCGCTGGTGCCTGCTGCATTGCCGGAGTAGCTACGTGATCGTGGCAACGTATCAGGAATGCCCTCGAAGCGAACGCCCTTCTTTTTGCTAGGCTCACCGCTCATCGGTGAGGAGGAGCTGGCGCCGCTGAGTATAGAAACAGGGTGTGTGGCCGGCTGCGTTGCCGAATGTGTGGACAACGGCGTATTCAAAGAGCAATCGCCAGCTGAATGCGTCGGCGAACCCATCAGCTCCGGCGGCAGTGCCGTTGAGGCGACACTCAGATTGGGTGTGGGCAGCTCGGGCAACTCTCCGACGGCTGCCGTCAGTGGTGGTGGCGGTAACGGTGGATGCATAATGTCCGCATACTCGTGCTGCGATGCATGGAACTGCTGAACAGAGGCGTGCATTGGTGGTGCCGGCAACTGTTGGGCAAAGTGTGGGAGATGCTGGGCATTGGCCAGACCCAGCTCTGGCATGCTGGAGGTAATGGAGTTCTCCAGCTTGGAGACCTGCTGCAGCTGCCGCTGCAACTGATAGCTGTGGGTGGCGCCTAGCGGTGGTTTGTCCGGCCACGCTGCATCCAAATTGGTGGCCATTTCATTAAAATTGTAGACGCCATCGCGCTGCAGCTCCATGGGCTTGGGCATCAGATGGGGCTGGAATTCACCGGGTGAATTCAAGGGCGACATATTCTGTGAGCTGGAGAAGTCGGTAAAGTCACCACCGCCGCTGGCACTAGCAGCATTGTGGCCACTCCTTTCCAGATCCTTGACAACGCCCGCATCCGAGTCGGAGGTGGAGGTAACGCCTGCTGCGGCCAGTTGCTGGCTCTGCAGCTGATACATCGCCTGATTGAAGCTGGCCTGATGCTGTTGTTGCTGCTGCGGTGACATGGGGGGCGAGCTGGAGGCGTGGCTACTCGGGATTCGCGTTTGCTGCTGCGTTCGCACTCGCTGCGCCGGCGGCGTGGGCGTTGTGTACATGCCCGTGCCGGAGCTATCCGACGGCGTTGGTGGCTCACCTTTGCTGCACGCTATCGAACAATAGATGGCGCCACGACGCGGCAAAAAGGCGCGACCCAGCAGCGAACAGCGACATGTGTTGCACGAGAAGCACTCATCGGTGGCATGCCAATGCTGCCCATCGTGGCTCATCTGTCCCTGATCGACGCCAATCGCTTCTCCGCAATAGTCGCAATACTCGGCGAACATGGCATCAAAGCACAGCAGACAATAGGGCTTGCCCTCGCGCATTATGTAACGCTGACCTCCAAGTTGTTTGTCGCACTCGTGGCAGGCAAAGTGATTCATGTGCCAGGCACGTCCCTCCGCCTCCGTGCACTCATCCGCCAGGATAATCTACGTAGTTTTTTATATTTAAAAAAGTTACAGTAAGCTTTGTCAAAGCAATCAATGGCGGAATAGGGTTAAGGAATTTACCTCATCGCAAGCGGAGCAGCGGGGCTTGAGTGTCTCGGCATGATGGCGCCCACAATACATGCGTCCATCGCGATGGAAGTAGATGAGATCCACGAGCAGCTCGCGGCAGATGCAGCACGTAAAGCAGCCCGGATGCCAGCTGGCATTGGGACCCAAGCGTGTGGCGAAGACAGCAATGTCGCCAGTGGATATCAGCTCATCGCACTGAGAAAAAAGTGTATTTCCAGATTTGGAATATGAAGTTGGAGCAAGGTGAAGTGGGAGTAGGGGACTCTATATGTACTTACACCATCGCAGGGGCGTGCGCTCATCAGCTGTCGGACATTGCCGCGACCGAGTGCATCACGTTTGCGCTGTGTGGAAAACAGACGCAGTTCCTTGCGTTCCTCATCCGTCAGTGAGTGACAGTAACGAACCTGAAATGACAAGAACCGTTTGTTTTCAAACACCCAGACAGAGAGAAAGAGAGAGAGAGAGAGACAGGCAAATCATATGTTTAAGTTGATGGTGGGCAGGTAAACTACTGCTGCTTCTGCTGCCTCGAGTGATCTTTCCAAGAAGTCAACGCTGGGGCAGATTGTTTGTCTGCAACAACAGCTACAGCTTCAGCTCGAGTGGCCAGTCAGTGGGTTGGGCAGAAAACCGCAGACAGCGAACGGTAGCTATGGGTAGCCGTCCAATGCTGCCCATCAACTGCAACTGCTACTGGGATATCTTCTAGTTTAAGGGGTGCACCTCCTTCTACTCCTGCCACAGTTGTTCGCTTGCGGTCAGCGTCTCTCGTTTGTGTTGTATGCAAATTTTTTGGGCTGCCTCTTTTTTGTTGGCCCCAGCTCACAATTTGATTTGACTTTCGGCTTGGAATTTGGGCATTTACCATGCAACATAACACACACGCATTCACAACCATTACTAAAGTCTGGCCAGCTCTCGGATACTAGTCGTTAACATGGCAACCCCAGTTAGTGGCAGTGGTTAAGAGTGGTAAATGCTAAAATGCTCAAATGGTAACTGATATCTCTAACCGCTCAGCTGTGGGAATCCGCTCAACGTGGTTTTGATACCCTATTTTGAGGGTACTCTAATTGTGACACTGAATTGAGAAATACAGGAATACCTCTAAATTGATAGCTCTGTGAGAAGTTCGATCTTAACTTACCGCTCAGCTTAAATATATTTTGGAGAACTTAGGTACAGGTATTTATTTGCTTGATCAGTATTCTGCCATTGTAATACTTGGTCAAAAGTGTAGCTATTGTTTTTAAAACTTTCTATTTCTGCACATACCATATATTAAATAATCCTTTCTTTTCATAGAAATCTATATTTCAAATTCCTATTAAATCATTTTACTACCAATTGTCTATAAATTGTCTTCACCAACCAAATATTCCACAAATACATGCGAATTTTTGTCCAAGAAGAAAATGCTGAAGACTGCCTTCAATAAAATTTGTTTGAAAGACTATTTGATCTTCGGCAATGCTAAGTTAGTTTTCCAAGTTTTTATATATTTTTGGTTTCTTTTTGTGTCGTTTTCATCGTAGTTTTTGTGGTTTTTGCCATGGTGCCAGTTCAGTTAGTTGCACTTGTTTCCTTGATTAATTAAAAGGCACTGGAATAAAAAGAACAACAACAACAAGAACAACCAGGGAAAGGGATTGTGTGGGAAAATCGCTGGCTTTGACTTTGATATGCCGTTGCCGTAATTCGAGTTGTCGTTGCGAGGACACGAGGCCATTCAATCACGATAAAATGCGCACACATTTGAATAAATACCACGAAATTGACAGTGCAGGGCCAGTGTCACCCCAGGGACTGTAGCAGCACAGTGGATAGATACACATATATATACAGTGAGATACATTGGGACACACTCACCTCGTTATCATGCGGCGGCAGTTGATGCAGCAATTGTCGCACACGATACTGCTCTCCGGGACTGTTGACGTATGGCACTTTGTCGTCGGGTATTTGTGAGAAGTACAAGCGAACCTGCAAAAATAAAAATAACAAGTAAGTCAAAAAAAAAAAATCTAAAGAAAAAGTTTGGGATTTGAGTAGGATGAGTACTGAAGTGGAATGCAGCTGGAGCAGGGAGCTCACACAACCTAAGCTAAAAGAAAATGCAAAAAGGGTTAAGGCAAATCTCCTTCACTCAATCATCATCATCAACAACGACAAGAACGACATGATCACGTTCGGGGCAGCAGCAGCACAGTTGGGCTGTCAAATGCTGCGACTGACTGCACAGCAGGTTGCTGCCTAAAGATTTTTGATTTTATTACGTTGATTTGGCATTTTGGCCAGGTTGAAAGGTGCGCAACGTGCTGCCTCGGTCAACTTCTAAGCCGCTCAGCTACTCAGTTTATTGGCCACGTTTTTACCAACGTGTTTTTTTCCAAGTGCGCCGATTGGCGTAAAATTTAAGCATGCGATCTGCCAACAAATGACCAATAGCCCAACAGCCTTTCAGTCGAAGACGACGTTAGCCAACTGGCAACCGTCTGCTGGTCTGACTGTACCAACTGGACTGACTGGACGGACTGGACTAGGCTGACTGACTGGCTGACTGACACATGGCTTATGCTGCATCAACGTAAATGGCTGTAAATAAATTTTCAATTCTGTTTGTAGCGTTTGCCAAAAATACAATATGGCAATGGCAATGGTAGCACGACACAAAAAAGCAAAGCAAAAGTGCATCAGTTGACAGGGCCTGACCGAAAGGATACCCTGCTTATGGGTTTAGAGTAACCCATTATGAATTCGTATTTTAAACAGTGCTGACGCCAAGTCAATACTGTTTTTTTCTATTTTAATCACACACATGGCTTAACTTGAATATGCCTCTTTTCAAGCATGTCAAGGCTACAGGGTATTCAACGGCTGACTGCGAGACATGTGATAGGCAGCGGTGTCAGTTTGAGCGGGATTAACGCGATCCGGTGCATTTTGGACTGAGGCTGAGGCCGCAAGTCAAAGAGTTGCTGTCTTCTCATGGGCTGGGACCTGACCTGTAGTTGACGTTAGTTCAGGCTAAAATAAAAAAGGCCCTAAAAATGTTAGTAGCGTGCTTCTGGGTGCCGCAGCCGCGGGAAAAGATTGCGCAAGATTTATTTGGCATCGTCGCATATTTTACGCAAATAATTTGTGTGGCGTTAACGTTATCCAAAAAAATAATTGAAAAAATCGTTTGAAATGCTTTCAGTGTGTGTTGTATTCTTTTTCTTTTTTTGTGCAATACGCGCATTGGATTGGCCATAAAAGTCGCATTTGAGAAATGGCTAACAAGTATAGGAAAAACAGCTGCAACCAATGTGGGCAGAAGTTTTGCAGAGTTTCTTTTATTAACGCAATCTAATTTCCAATATGCAGACAACTGGAGATGTACAGAATGGCCCACACGCTAAGCGGACTTCAGTTATCCAAGACTCAATTGCAGAGTGCCGCAACAAGCGCCTCGAGGCTTCCATCTGTTATCAGTTTAAGAGTGAGAAGAAACTGGTTGATTTATGGACTGACATAGCCAGCACCTCTTAGCCTGGGCCGCTTGCGATTTAGTAACAAAATCACGCACAATAAGTCAAGTTGGGCACAATGCCAGCGGTTTATCGCAGGGCACAAATCACGAATCACAAATCAGAAATCTCCCTAGAGACATGGGGACATCGACTCACCTGATCCGGTCGCAGGCCAGGCGGCACCCAAGTGTACTCCTCGAGGGCACAGCCGCTGTCATCGTCCGAATGCGACTGTCGCTGAATATCCATGTGCGGACCGGCGAGAAAGGGTGCATGTGCTGCTACCGTGGAACAGTTGCCCGACGGATGATGCAGCAGCGAAGGGGGCGACGGTGTCGAAAGCGCCGGCGACAGCTGATGATGCTGCTGATGTGCATGTAGATGCTGCTGCGTTGAATTTGTGTACTTTGCATTCGAGGAACAGCCCGATGCGGCGGGTGAATACTGTGCGGCAGCAGCTTGCCCTGGTGGCAGCATCGGCAGCTGCTGATGATGCGGCGGCAAGTATTGCTGATGACGCTGGAGCGGCAGCGGCGATGTTGGCAACATGCCCGCATTCTGTGCCGCATACAAAGCGCTAGCTGAGGAGCTACTGGGCAGTCCGAGGTTGCCCAGCGCCTGTGGCGGCAGGGTGCCTTGACTCGGCGAGAAGTGGCGCGGCAGCGTAGGTATTTTCTGCAGATAGGAGATCTGCGTAAGCGGCGTGCGACTTATGGGCCTACAAAATAAAGAGAGAGAGAGAGAATGGGAGAATGAGTATGGCCTTTAGTTATTAGAATTTTTGTGGCGTGGCAAATTTAAACTCAATTAACATTTTTGCGGCTATTACATGGCGGGTTAAAGGTTCGACGTGGTGTGGGAAATTGTGAGGTTGCCACAAAATGATTTAAACCTTTCGTGGACATGCCCAAATCATATTTTTAATGCATTATAAAACCGCATGCAATATGATTATGCTTTTATTCCTTTGTAAATCATTGGATGTATGTGGTTTTGCACTTGCTATATATATGTATGTACATATCTTTTTATACATTCGAACAAACTCTATTTTTTCATTTTAAACAAGCTGTCAATTTTAGTTTGTTTTTTATGCGACGCCATAAAAAAGGATTGTACGTCAAAATGAAAATACAAGTACGCTTCACAGCGTTTACACAAATAAATCGACAGCCCAAGTTGCCGTTGTTGTTGTTCGTTTGTCTGATATACATACATATATATGTATATGCATTTATGCATACATGTTTGAATGTGTTTGCTGTTGTCTGCTTTCCGGGCCCTTGGGCTGTCGCTGTTTGTAATTTTGTTGTACGCCTGACATTGTTATCCTAGCTGCGCCCCGAATGCGCTGCAAACAACACTCGCGGACTTTTTGACTGTTTATCTGTGTAAATGAATTTGTGTGTGTGTGCTGGTATTGATATTGTGCTGGTATTGAGCAGCTACCCAAAGCTGTTAAGATCACTGCACAAATGTGAAGCGATCGGCTTACGCTTTCATTGTTTTTTTTTTTATTTTTTAAGCATTTGTAGATTTTACATTTTTCATGCAATATAATTAATATTTAAGTGGAATCAGTTATTAAATATTAACTAATGAAAAAAGCTAAGATGAATTTTTTAACTAAAGTATATTTTTAGAGACGCAATATTTAAAATATATTCCTTTCATATGCAGTTTGATTAATAACAATAATTAATAATATATTACTTTAAAAAATATGCCATTGTATTTAATAATAAGTGTTAATTGAATTGAAAAATTGTTTTTAAAAGACAGCACAACAATAAATCAATTAAATCTTTAATATTATCGAATATCTTAAAGGACAACAAATGCCAACAACCGAATGTATGTTCGATAATGCTTAAGCGACCGCAGATTTAAATTGTAGGGGATTTGAGGCTCGCTTTATATCAACCGCAGCACGCACCATTTCATGCCAGTTGTTTTTGTAGTTGTTGTAGCTATCAAAGGATAACTGTGCATTGTCTGCGCATATGTAACTGTAGCTGCGACTCCGTGGGCAGGAGTTGGGTGAGACTGATGGGCTGGTGGGCGTAACCGGCTCTGTGGCACTTCTTGGGTATATCCATGCATCGTACGTATGTGAGTGTATTTGTGAGTGTCTCTGTGTGCTTACGCGGGCGTTTTATCAAAACAATGTGGCCGCCCTTTTGTTGTTTTTGTTGTTTTCCTTTTTTGTGTTTTTTATTTTGAGGTCCATGATGATTTAACCAGGCAAATTCATTCTTTTTGTTTCCGCATCCGCTTTAGCGATTGCAATTCCATTTCTAGTTCGCTGACTTCAGCTCAGTTGCTGATGTGTCAATATTGTCCGAGGCGGTGCCATAATAGTAGTGCGAGTGGTGCGAGCGGTTGCTGTGGTTTGCCCCGTAAATTAATTGCGCAGATTTCTCGGCTTTGTTCGCCAGTAAACCAAGCTATATTGTAGTTTTAGCCATTGTTTTATGGAGCGTCGACATTTGCATTTTAAAGCGCAAAATGCTGTCCCCAATGGAGGTATGGAAGAATGCGTGGCGTCGAGTTGCGGGCGTGGGATTTACCAAAAATGGTACCCAATGCACGTGCAGTTGACGTTGCCATTGCCATTGCATTCACAGCTGGAGACAGATGCCAACGGCGGGTAGCTAAAAGTGTTGGCTGCTGTCAAATCAGCCGCATTCAAACTCAAATTACAAGCCAAACAAACGGCTGGCAGGAGACTGCAAACGGCAACTGGGGACTGAATCGTACCGACCTTACCGGACCGAACTCAACTGGCTGGTGCTGGTGCTGCACACAAATGAATAGCGAACCAAATGGCACATTGCACAAAAACTGTGCCTAAACACAAAATTTGTTGTAGCGCATTTCGAAAAAATGAGAGGAGACTGCAGCTGGAGCCCAGAGCGGCAGTTGAAGTCTTTTGAATTTATTGTGCGGTCAGTTGGTTGGGTTGTTTGCCTGTTGGCGACCTGCATTTCTTTTCATTCGCGCGGCATTTTAGCAATTTGCAAATTTATTGTTGACTGCAGCGAATTGCGTAAAATTGGCTAGCAATTGTTGGCCAAGTTTCAATTTGTAGTGCCAGCGAGCAGGTTTATTAAGCCATTAAGGCTAGCAGTCGCAGGCTGGAAAATGGAAAGTGGCAGACGATATCAGAGCTAGTCAAACGCACAACAAACACGCACAAATTTGCGTATGTGGCGCAGCAATGTTGCCCTGCAACATGTTGCCAAGCTGATTGTTGTCATAAAAAGACGACTTTTATTGTCGAAATACCCTTGGGTTATGAGTGTGTGTAAAATAAATGCGGGAACTTTGGCCTACGGGCAGCTGTTGCCAATATTTGTATTTGCATTGCCAAAGCATAAAATGATGAAGAGGAAGAAGCAGCACTAACAGGAGCAGCAGTGGAGAAAAAGGGTTCATGCTGAGGCTCACTTTGGCAGTCATTGAACCAAACAATATCAAAGAAAAAACAAGAAAGAACTGAGATACTAAGAGCGACGAGGATTACATACACTTTCAGACCATTAAAGAAACCTAAGGATCGTTCCAATGGAAACTGCACGATATAGTAGTCCATTGTTTATGATTTTTTTTCAATATGCTAGAACTATGAATTGTTTAGCACCAAAAGTACACATATTGCAGTAAAAATATTGCCGTAAAAATATTGATATATCATATATTCATATACATATATATATAATCAAATGAGAGATTGATTCGTATGTGGTGATGCTGATCAATAATATGTAAACTTTATGCGACATGGTTTTTTTCAATGCGTTGCACACTTCACATGAAAATTATAATACCCAAAGCAAGTGTATAAAAATGAATAACAAAACGAAAACTGGTTTCAACCACTTGGTTTCCCACTTCTCTCTAGGCTCATGCTTTCGCGCCCTAAAACTAGTTCAAAGCGTTGCCATTGATAAACCGCGACTTTGTTTCTTACTCCTCTTCCTCTTCTTGTGCTTCTTGCAGCTGCACGACCGTGTCAAGTGGCGGCTACATCAGCTCAAGCACTCACCATCTCTACATTATACTTATAGCTTTCAAGCCGAGGAGATCGCCCATTGTACTATATTTAGCAGGGCCGCTTATCTGGCGGCTGGCATCTAAATGAATGATCATTATATACGCCACAGCAAATGCGTTGACAAATTGCAAAGTCGCGTCTCAGTCGAAAGATCTGAGCCATGGCCAACAACAACAAGAGCAACAATTGGCTGTCAGTTTGTGCGGATAGCTGGGCCAACAAATTTGGGTTAATGCTCGAAGGCAGACGAAAGCTTCCACTAATAGTTTTCCATACCTTTTGGCTCAGCTCTAACCCATCGCAAATTAAGCGACCGACCGTCGAACCGACTGGTGATCCCTTAAATACCGATAGTCGTTGCTGGAATTTTACAATTGAGACTTGTTTAGGAAGCGATGACTCCGACAAATCAACAAAAACAGCTACAACATTTATTGTCCAGGCTTATTCGAGACTACTACGACCAGCAGCGTCTGCTGCGTTTTATTGTATTTCAGCCACATTTAACAGCGAGGCAATAGTCGACAGCAAAATATCCTGTACTTTGCTTGAGAAAAATATATAATATTCTTACATAAATATACATGAAAACTGACTATTTTATGCATGCTTTTAATTAGCTTAGAACAATTTTTATAATAAAAGTCTGATTAAAAATTCTTTATTATTCATTAACCTTTTATTCAACATGACGTGCGAAATATTTGATTGTCTTCCATTTGACGTAATAAGGGAATATATACTAAATTAAATTATCCATAGCTTGTTTGCAACACGAATAAGAAAAAGTTTAAAAAAGTCCTGCAAGTATTTTGCTGTCCAAGGCTTTATTAAAACCCATGCAGCAAATTCACAACTAGTGCGATTGTCATAAACGATTTTTGAATTGCCAATAAAAATAGCTGTAAACTTTATGGCAAACATGGAGGAACACACGTAACAGCGCCTGAGCCCCGGCGGGACTCCTATTGCTCCTCCTCCTGTTTCTCCTTCCCAGCTGCCCCATTGTGTCTAGCACTAGCTGAAGCTCCCAGCTCCAAGCAGTGGCCCCCAGCTCTTTGCTTCAGTCGATGTCTGCCGCTGTCAACATGACATTTGGCGTGTTGACATTTTTATTGACTTTGGCAGTGACTCGTACTCTGCTTGTGGCTGGCAAACATTCCATGTTGCTTTTGGTGTTGTTGTTTTCTTCTTTTATTTTTTTTTGTTGCAGCTAAAAGTTGATTAAGAATGTCGGCTGCAACAGCAGAGCCCATGCTGAGACCCATTCTCCGGCTGCGTGTGGCCAGGCACTGCATTTAGTGCGCATATGCCAAGTGTCACTAATTGCATACACACACATGTATACACACACACACACACATTTTAAAATCAATTAAATAACTAACTGTAAATGAAAGGCATCTCTTAATTTGTATGCTCAATTTAGAAAGTCGCACATAAGCAAAATAATTGCATAATTTTTCCAGATCACAACACGAATTTTCACACCAAATCCGCTAAAGAAGACGAAGAGGAGTAGCCGCCGCTTGGTGGAACAGAAGAAGGTGGAGGAGTCGGAGCAGATGGACTTTCACGTGCAAAGCCAGCGAGAACAAATTATTTGCTTATCTTTTGGTAACAAAGCTGATGACCAATTAATGTTGTTGCTGCTCTTTTTGTTATTGTTGTTGTCGCCAACATTTACAGGCGGCAAATGGTTGCTGCAACATTTTGCTTTGGCTTTGCTTGCTCTGCTAACGGCAACGAAAATTGTTTTGTAAGCGTGCAAATTTTCACAGCTGCTTCAACAGCAACAACTATGCCAGTAATTTGTGCCTGAGACTGTGTCTGTGCTGCGGTATGCTGTTGTTGCTGCGCGGCAAACATCGAAGCAAAGATGCCACAACACTTCAACCGTTGAAGTTCAGAAGTGTTAGCTGGAAAGAAAAGCAGGTTTCAGAACAGAACTCAGCCGGAAAATGTAGGGAGCGTTGTTGTGTGTTAGCTGCACTTGGCCGCTCAACTTGGTCGCTTTCACGCCTCTGCCTTTCCTGTCTCGCTGCCTGTGTCTTTGTGTCTCTGTGTGTGCTGTGAAATTACATCATCAATGCAAATTTGGCGCGCAGAGTGACTGAAGAAGAAGAATCGCTGACATAACTGGCAATAATGTAGAGAGCATGGTAATTGATTCGCAGCGTTGTTATTGCTTCAGCAACAGCAACAAAAAGTTGCACGCCAGCTTCTAATTAATTTTTAGCTCTCTGTAAATTCATCAAAATTGAAACGCATTTGCTTCGGATCGCTAACTGACTGAAGGTTCCCTTCCAGGCACAGATCTTTCACTTTATGTTTCATAGTCGGTGTGTGGCTTGCACCAACTCCAAGTGCAAGTCCAAGTCCACATCCAAACAGGCCCACGGCTAGTTGCAACCAGCAGCATCCAACATCCAGCTTCACCAATTCCAGCAACGGTCGTTGTCGTTGGTCTATGAACTTGTTTTTTTTATCATCCCTCTGTCTCTCTCGTTGTTTTTAATTGAAGCCGTGTCTTTGCTTTTTATGCTTTTTGTTCGTCTTGTCCTCCTCTTCTTTTATTTGCTGTTGTTGTTGTTGTTTTTGTTGTAGTCCGTCTGGGGCTATTATAAATTATGCGGCTGCTTCGATTTTCATTTTATACATTCATGTTTCCTCAGTGCGTGGTGATTATGCTCAATTTTGTTTTTGACCATAATTACTGTCCAGTGATTCGGGCCAACCATTCGTGTATCCGTTAGCTTTTAGCGTTTCGATTCGCTTTTCGGCTCATCTTAGCTTCTTCGCGCTTGGTGTTTCTTTTTTTCTTCTGTGTTTGGTGTTTGCTAAACAAATTGGCATTGATTGATATTTATTCCACCTTTGGCACTCGAAATAAAGCAAAGTCCGCTGCTTGAGCAATTGTAAAATACATCAGCCAAGACATAAGCACATAATTTTAAAGCATTCGAACTAGGGATATGCTTAACTTATCAACGAACTGTGAGTATTTGCAGACCTTGGCTTGAGGCTGTTGCCCAATCGATAGCTTTTTCAGATCTGTTTGATTTTTTTGATTGCTGGTTTATTTAATACTTGTAAAAATCTCATTCTATAAATTCGAATACAAGTATTTGATTATTGTCAAGAGTAGTGTGACGGTCGCAAAATATAGTTTACGTCTGCGGGCTGAAAATTTGATAAATTGCGAACTGTTATTTATTAAGACTACTTAGGCTGAGATGCTTCGCATTTATTTATTTATTATCGTGGCAATATCTCAACAGCTTATAATTATTTTATTTCCCATTAAGATATAATACACTATCGGAAAATATTTCATATTTCACACTTTGCTTCAAAAACATTGCAGTCGTATAAATCATTTGATTAGACAAGTCTTTGGCACCTGCCTTTTGCGTGCAATAAAACCCAACCGCAATTATTAATGACATTTCCAGACGCTAAACATGTCCACCGCAACTACGAGGAGGAGTGGAAGGAGGAGAAAAAGTTTCAGCAGTCGATGGGGATGATTTATGTGCCACGCTCCTGAGCAAAACTGTTCACAAATTAACCGTAATATGATTTACAGAAAGCCGCTTCTCTGCTGCTGTGGCTTTTCCCAGAGTGCAAGTTGCCCGCATTTGATTTATGGCCAACTGCAGTCGGAATCTAATTTCTCGACCATTAACAAAACTGAAGCAGATCAGCAGCAGCAGCAGCGGTAGAGCTAAAGAAGCTGTTGCCTACGCAGGCGGCGCAGCATGTTTCGCCTCTGCGTCTTTGAAATTGAACTCCTACTGCGCAGAATCGTGTCTGAGATTCGATACTGAATAGATCTTGTTGTGGCTGCTAGTCCCCTAGTTGTGTATTGTTGTGAGTTGTTGCTGTTCCGCCACCAACAACAAGACGACGACAACAGGCTCAAAATTAAGCGCAGAACTTTTGGCAAATGTTGACAAAGTCAACGGTAACTGTGCGAACTGAACTTGGTGACTAACTGTTGTTTGGTATGTTGACAACTATAGCCGGACTAAACATGGCATTATATGCCATTGCTAATTGCTCTTATGAGTGCATGACAATCAATAGCAGCATATGCAACTGATTGCTAATGATAAACGCAAAGTTGCTGCCAATGATAGCAGTCATAGAGAGACCTTAATGCCATGGCTATAACGGGCCCACTACAAGAACTGGTCATCATTGCAAAACATTATATCTTACAAGTTAATTGCTTTTTTGTTACCAAATCAGATACACTAATCACACACTTTAATTGCTCTTAGTACTACACCAAGCTAGTGTCAAATAGCATATGAATAAATATGATATGGGCATTTTTAGACCTGCTCTGATTCGTAACTATAAATATAAAGTTGGGACTATAGGACTTTTTGTTATCGAACTGATTTTAAAACTGTTATTGTAAATTTCGTTACGGGGTTTAAGAAATGGTATTAACAGTTCTGGTTATCTATGTACAACTAGTCACTTGGCTGCTTGCAAAAGCTGTTCTCGATCAAATCAAACGCACACAAACAATTGCCGGCCCCAAAAACGCTTATCATGATTAGAAACGAACGTCTTTGCTGGCTGTCCACTGGTTGCCACTTGCCACTTTGGTCAGAAAACCTGAAAAGCCTGGCCACCAACTTGGGCTAGCAAGTTCAACATCTAACGAGGCAGGAATGCAAAGAGTGTTAATGCACTAACTACCCCTCCCACCTGCTACATCTGTCTATCTCCATCTCTATCTCTGAAGCAGGTAAATGCCTCGTCGAATGGCGTGTAGACAATTTAAATGCAAAGACTGCGCTTCGCCAAAGTGAAGCTGTCAATAAAAATTACGCGCGTTTTTTCCCTCTTAGTTTTATTTATTTTCATTAATTTTGTTGCTGCTGGTGTTGCTGTTACCCAGCTATCGGCCATAAATTTATAGGCGGCATGTTGTGCGTGTGTATGGGCTAAATGTTTAATTAATTAGCGAGAAATGCACTAAGTGATTTGTTGCCGCCTAATCTGCGGCCGCCTGCGAGCTGATTGCTCCGATCTGCTTGCCTTTTGGCCATGTTAGCCCGCAGCAACAATGGCCCAGGCGGAACAATGAAAAGTCTATGCTCCGAGGCGCATGTCATTTAGCTGTCAACTTTTGGCAACAAAAGGCAGCTCCAGATCTGCATAATGCTAAAATACGCAATTATTTTCAGACCTAAGTAATGCCAGTGAGTGTGTGTGTATGTGTGTATGTGTGTGTGTATTTGTATCATAAAAATATATCCAAAACCAATTGGCTGACGTGGGCGTAGATATGTTGAAGCTAAACAAAATGTATCGTGAGTTGGCAGAACGGCAGGAATTCTGTAATCCCAGCTAGCGATGCGCGCGTGACACGCACATGCCAGATTAAATAAAATATTACGACTTTGTTAGTTAAAGGGTATTTGGCATGGTAGTTAAAAATGAATTAATTTGAATAGCTTTAGGCTTGGAAAAGCCACAATTACAAAAACCATTGTAAAATGCATACGCAATTAAAGAAATTGTAGTTTTAAATTCAATATAGCGATGAGTGTCATGTTTCGTGTTTAATCCGGCACACGTTCATCTCGAATTTAAATTAAGTTTCAATTTCTTATAGGCCCCTGATATGTGGCAATCGGATATGCCCGAAGTGATTTGGATTTGGACATTTTGACAGCTGCTCGAGCGCTTGAGAAACGCTTCAGCGTGTGGAAGGGCAACCATTATCGCAGCTCAAATCACGCATTAACAAAACATACAATTAATATGCGACGCAATTGTTGGTAAGACGCAAACATATATACGGGTTAAGCCCGGCTGACAGTCTTCTCCAATCCTGGGATTGTAATTAGCATGCCGAATGCTTGTGCAAATCGTCAGGGTGCCAGAGACAGAGTGAGAAAGAAGTTAACATTTGTATGAAGAGAAATACTTTAATAGCCTTAATTTCACAAGAAGAGGAACCCAAAACAAAAACATAAATAAAATAATATTTTTTCGCTTTTGCATAAATAAATCACGAGGCGATTCACTTGTTCCTTTGACTGTCGCACTTGACTGGCGCCGTCTGCACTCCCATTCTCAGTCTTAGTTTGTGAGGCTGACTCCACATCTCCAAAAGACAAGCTGGCTACTAAGCAAGTTGGCCAATTGTCTGGCGGGCCATGACTGTTACATGCACTGCCAAGATTGAGTTTGGTTTTGTAATTGCTTCTGCAATGTTGCAACAGCCACATTAATAGCTATGCGATGGCATCCTGCACCAGCAGCGAAGTCACACAAATGACTCAGTAACGCCCCAAAGTCATTTATCAGGCGCTCTGGCAAATGTGCCAGTGAACTTGCCTTTAATATCAGTTGTTGTTGGTGCCGTTGTCCAAGTGCCCTTAATGGCTTTCTTAATTAAAAACAAAATCAATATGAATATCTTCCTTGCACTCTTTCTATTATTGTACAGCATTCCACAAAATTCAATATATTTTGAACATAGTCATACCATTAGCGGAATAAACATATATTATTTGTTTATAGCTTCCATAGTTTCTCTAATTACGATGCAGGTACTCCAAGTCTGGAAATGTCGACTAGAGCAGTTTGTAAGATTTAAACACAAAGTTTTCGCACAAAATGTAACAGCTGTAACTTCTATTGACTATATAAAGGCGTTATTCTGGCAACTGTAGGTGGAAAGTCCAGCATTTGCGTTCGAAGCATAAAATTTGAATTTGAAAGAAACCAATCTTTGGCATTCCATCAATACTATTAAAAAAAGCTGTGCTTATACGTGTTACTATAAATCTGTTAACGTGCCATTTCAAAGTTTTATTTTTTATATATAAATTCTATACTTTATTGAATTTCTAAAAGATCAAGGATCAGATTATGTTTAAAGAAAATGTAATATACATAAATAAAGTGAGTGTTTTTACGCTTATATATTCTTTAGCTATTTTCATTGCTTGCATGCTAATTATGTTGTGAGAGAGATATTATTTTTGTTATTACGAAAAATAAGCAGCTATCTGCAGTTGTCGTAAAATAAATGGCTTGAGAAGCTGGTTAAGCCGTGGTATACCATCTAATGTAGGTAGTATATGTGAATGGCGTAAGTAAAGCCAACTAATGCTCAAGATTTATGCAACTGTCGATGGTAGTTAAGATTAAATTGAATGCTCAGACATGAGTTGAGCACAGCATCATTGCACATTGCCCCAGTCGAATGGGGCAGCGACTGTAGCAATTTCAGGTAAAACCTGCAGCCATTAAGAACGAATGCGGTGCGATGGCTGGAAGATGGTCGAGTGCAACTTAAACGATTGGCGGGCAATTTTTTAATAACTTCATTAAGAGTTGTGAAGAGTTGAAATTAAAATGCCCAGTATATCATTGGGTGCATTAGAAAACTGGTGGCAAAATCCATAGGAAAATCCAAGAGGTTAGTTGGGCATTCAGACAGAGAGTCGCACCTTACTGGAGCTGCCGCGGGGCTGATTTGCTTGACTCGCGTGTGGCAAATGACGACTACTGAATTCCAGAATACCAAATTCATTTGGTTGCTGCTTCTGATTTAGCTGCTGGCAGCTAGCTGTCAGGTCGCCTCAAAATGAAGTCTGTTATTATTATTTATTATGCTTTCGAGTGCGTTCTTTGCTTTGGCAGCATTGCTGCCCAGCCTTTTTGAGATGCATTGATTTGCTGCACGTTTATGTCGCCTCCTGAGTGCGCCATAATTTCAATGCCTCAGCAGCAGTAGCATCAGCTAATTGAGTTGTGTTTTTCCCGCTCTTTTTTGTCTACAATGCATTTTTAGCTTCACATCTGAGCAGCAAGTTCGTTGCCTAAGTCTTTTGTTTTTTGCCAGCATAGTAAATCAAAAGAAGAAAAAAGATGTGTAATCCCTATGGACAATATATGCAATATTTTTGCGCTCGACTGCAGCCAAAAAGGAAATGTCATGACACAGCAGAACAATTGCAGCGCTTTTGCGGCCCTCTAATACGTTGAATACGCTCGCGATGCCTTTTGGGCCGGGCAGCGCCCATATTTCATAAGCTGCGTGCTGCACAAACACAATAACTTAGGGACACAATATTTGCATAGCATTATGCACAATCATGACATGAGCCATAGCAACAACAACAACAACAACAATAACAAAAATAGCAGCGACCGCTGCTCATGTTTATGTAAACCGAACCGCGCCAGACAAAGGCACTGGTAAATCACACTTTGGCATTTGCTGTCGCTGTCGCTGTCTCTCCTGTTGCCTGTTTGCTGCCGGCAAATGTGGCGTATGCGTAACCCGAGAATGAGATGCCGTTGTCGTTGTTGCTGTCGCTATGTTGCTGCTGTTGTGGCCTGAGTGAGTGAGTGATGCGCATGCACAGCAAGAGCAGCGCTCAATAAACAAGCAAAACCGGACAGCCAGTCATCCAGTCAGCTAGTCAGCCAAGCAAACAGCGCCAAGAGCCCAGCTAACAGTCGAGCGTCTCGCAGTGGTTTCAATTTCAGCAGCAACACCAGCACACACAGAACAAGTTGTTGCTGCTGTTGTGCGTTGCTGTTGCGTGCAGTTTTGCGGTTTATTTTATTTTTATTTCGTATTTTTTTTGCGGGTATGTGAGAGAACAGGCAGTGTGTGTTCATTGACTTCTGGGGCTGCCAACTTGCGCAACAAGTTGTTGCTGTCGCTGCTGCTGCCAGGTAATCAATCATTATTTGCACACAGAGAAGCAGCGGCAGCCGCAGCAGCCACTTTTGAAAAGTTATGCATTTAAATTGTCAGCAATATGCAAACTGACAAATGATCAGGGCAAAAGTTACTCACTCATTTGGTTCCTGCTGTGACGTTGCGCCAGTTGCTCTTCCAATTCCCCCTTCTCCGGTGCCAGATGCAGCAATGCCGACAACCACTTCCGGAGCGCTGCCGTTCAGCTCGTTGAAAGTGAAACTGATATCATGTGGATCCTTAAACGGCTTCATGCTGCGTGGCAGGCTGCGTTGGCGCAGACTCAAATTCAGAAACTTTAGATCGCTGTCAGTAAGCGGCTGTAGTGCAGCCGTGGGTGCGGGAACGGGAGTTGTGCGTGCGGGTGGCGGTGGTGCGGTGCGTTGTTGCTTTTGCTTGGGTGGCAAAGCTGGCTTTGCCTCCTCGAGTAGTTCCTCCTCGGACTGCTCAATGATCTCCAGCACCGAAGCGGTGCAACTAACCTCTAAATCTGGCTGCGGCTCTAGCTGCATACTATAATACTTGGCAATGTGTTCGGTGGCATCCGCTGAGCTGTAGTGCTTGCCTCGAATGAGATCACCCAAGTGATCTGCATCGATACCAAACAGAAAGGGATCGTCCAGCACAGTTACCTTGGCATTGCGCTTAGTTGGCTCCTGCTCCTCCTGTTCCTTTAGCTCTTTCTCCTCTTTCTGCTCCTTCTGCTTACTTTCGCCCTTGACATGAGCACGCAGCGATCTCAGCAGTTTTTTACTGCGACGCGGTGTAGATTGCGATGTCTCGCATTTGGCGGGAAACAGTGGTCGATTGCTGCTGTTGGCTGCTGCTGCTGTTGTTGTTATATGCCGCTTACTGGCTGTGGCTTGGGGGATGCTATCGCCCAGATCGATGCCATCGTCCGCATCTTCGCTGGCATCTAATTGCGCTGCGATAAAATCGCAACCGCCAGTGCAAAAGCCAACCGTATCGTAGTCATCGCCGGTTCCCGTCAATTGGCAGTTATTGTTGTTGCTGTTGCTGCTGGCATTGTCATTTTCATGATTAGCCTCGTTGGCGCTGCCGCTAGCCGCTAGCCGCTGGGCAGCCGCCTTGCTATAGAGCTGTCGATAATATTTCTGCTGGTCGCCATACAAGAAGCAGACGCGCCACCATTGTTTGCATGCCAGCAAATTGGCAGTACGTGGCACCACCGCTGGCTCCAGGCTGCCCGTGGTTGCAGCAGCATTTGTTGTTGCCATTGCTGCTGCTGTTCCTTTAGTTGTTGCTGACAGGCTGCTCATGCTGTTGCAGTTTGCTGCTTATTATTATTGTTCTTGTCTTGTAATTATTTTCTACAGTTCAGGGGCTTTTTTATGCACGCTGCTGGTTAACCATTGACATTTTTCTTCTTCGTTTTTTTTTCTTAATTTAGTGTGTTTGGCTTAACAAATTTTCATGTTGGTTTTTTTTTTTATTTTATTTGTATTTTTATGGCTTTCTATTTCGTTTTCAAATTTATTGTCTACATTGTCAAGCGCTACACTAATTGCCAGGTTGCATGGAGCAACACAATTTATTGAGCGCTGTGGCCACTTTCACGGCAGAAAAGGAAATTGAATTCACCATTGATCGATCGGGTGCTGGCTACATATAATTTACTAGACTTTCCAATATCGAAAGGTTCATTTAATATGCAAGATACTGTAGTGCAGAACAAAGAACTTGCAAGAACAAAGAAAATCTAGCACTTTCCACTATGCGATAAAATCCTAACTGCTGCGGCTGCCTTTGCTGACGTATAAATTGTGGAGAACTTCAACACGAAGATGCAGATACAGTTGCAGCACACGGAAGCAAACATTTGAGCAACTGCTGCAGTTGAGCACTTTGAGCTAATCAAATTGGCGGGCATTACCGCCGTTTACACATCGACGAAGTCGCCTAATAACGATTGCAGCCGTTGCTGCTGAGCATATAGCAAAGCGTACACGGGTATGGGGGAATTGGAATTGGAATTAGTCACGCCTCAAATAAAAATAGCTACTGCTTCGGCTGAAGAACTCTTCACTGCAAATACTATCTAAGTGCAGCCAATGCAGTTTGTCTGTTGTGCGGCGTTGCCCTTGTCAGATAATAATAACTTCATCCTCATCTTCATCTTCATCATCATCAGCAACAGCAGCAGCAGCAGCAAACATAAGTTGCACTGGCGGCCACTTTGAGTGGTGACCAAAGCCTTGGCAGCAATTGCAGCTTAGCAACTGTCAGCCAGCTTTGCAAGTGTGTGTTTTTATGTTGCGTGTGTGTGTGTATGTGTGTGTATGCACTAAGCCGCTTTACGCTTAGTGCTCTCTCAATCTCTCTCTCTCTATCTCTCTCTCTCTCTCTCTCTCTCTCTCTCTCTCTCTCTATCTATGTGTGAGCCATCAGCTAAATAAGGCGTTGTCCATGCGGCTAATGGATCCAGCTTATACTATTGGCATCATCTTGGAGTTATGAGTGCAGCTGCTCAATGTGTGCTTAAGATGCATGTGAATGAGATGTAAATTAAGTTTGACATACAGCTGTCAATCAACCAATATATATAGAGAAGAACACAAAAGGAATACAGTTTCTTATAAGGAATATTGTATTCATTTGTAAACTTTCTTATTAATTATTGAATTTTACATTTATTATCCATTTGACTTTTTGACACATTTTTTGTACTCCCGTAGTCTCAACGAAATATGGACAAGTTAACTGCATGTGACTTAATTGTAACAAACTGAACTCAGCAAGCCAAGCAACATAAACACTGAGGAAAAATTCAAGTTAAATGCCTAAGTGCATACGTGCACATAATTGAATTATAAAGAAAAACAAGGGGAGCAAACGCAATCATAACTGGACGCCGCCTACATAAACAACAAGAAACTGGCATTTGGCTTCCGGTAAAAACAGAAATGAAGATGATTTCCAGCCAAACAACAATGTTGAATTACAAATATTCAGGTACAAGCAAAGAAAAACCGCAGCACGCGATGTGAATGTGGACGCTATTCGCAGTTAGAATACAAAGATGCCTCCAGTTGAAGTTATAGCAGTCGGTGCAGCTGGAGCAGCGGGTGTGATTAGCTTTGGCAAGCGGCAAGTGGAATAGCAAACCCGTTCAAGGTAACTCTGGCACTGTGGCACTGACAACTGATTCGCCAAAGAAATGCCGCACTTGGCCATCATTCGCATGTGCCACTAAAGTTTAGAGTCAGCTCTAAGCTGCAGCTGGGCTCAATTGCATATGATTAAAACGCGATCACACAATAATCATAAAAAATACAAGAAATTTGTGATACTCCCAAGTATACAACTGCGATACTACGATGCTTGGATTTTTAGTTATCTAAATTATCGGTGGATGTACATGAGGGACTAGAAAAATACATTGTTACAGCTTTTTTCTTCTGATATTGCTATTGAATTCTTTAATCAAGGCTCAATATTATACATACGTCGGCTATAATTTGGCAAATTGCATTTAGAAGAGAGATTTGTAAAATTAAAGAATAAATATATTTACTGCCTTAAGACTGATTATATTATGGTCATTATGCAAACTAAAATATCGTTTTAATCTATCTATTCTGTGTTTAAAAGCTGACCTAAACTAGATCTCAAAGAGATTGGGCTGCAGAATTCTATAAATGTTGTTCTGTGCAGAGAGTAGAATTTAAATTATAGAAACAACGAGTAGCGGTTTTAACCATAAGTAGTATCCGAAGATCGAAATGAGTGTAAAAGGCCCCAGCAACTGAAATAACAATTAAATAAAATAATAACACAAAATATAGGTTATCCGGTATGAAAGTTGGTTCAAGTGTGTTACCCATTTAACGATACAGCTGGTACAACCTAACCAGACCTAAGCCACTAGATGGAGTCGAGTTGCGAGGCAAGACAAACAAAAACCCAAGAGACTTAAGTTTTTGCCGCACAAAGACTTCCGGCGATGCCACAGCCGTAGTTTAGGCCACAGTCGAGGCCGATGCCGATGCTGAGTTGATGGGAAGCTGTGTGTGCGATCAAGAGAGTTGAACGGGGGGATATACTGCAATTACCGTTACTATTTATTGAAACAGGCACGGACATGTGTAAGCGACGCGATCGGTGTCGCGATAGTCAGCGAATAATTTATCAATAAAATACGATAGTTTATTGATTATATCGACTTGACCCAATGGCCGAGCAACAGCAAACTAATTGATTGAAAGCGATACCGGTGCTGTTGATGCTGCTAATGCTGTTGTCTTCCCTCTGGCTGGCAATCCGGTGGAATTTGCATTAGCTTTGACTGGATTTGATTTGACTGGTTGTTGCAGTTTTAACAGGCAGGCTGCCCTGCCAAGGCAAAGTAAATCTTATAGAACGAGACACGAGTCTAGCTAAATTGGCAGCAAATGTTGCTGCTGCTATTGTTTAAGTTGTTTTTGTCGTTGTTGTCGTTGCTGGCGGCGTTGCCATCAATCAGCTTGTTGCAATTGCCTAGCTGTCTGACCAGTCTACGTTTAATTTGCCTTTTATTATGACTACTTTTATTGTTATTATTTTATTTTTGATTGCATTGCAACATTTGTCAAGTTGCTAAGCTGTTAACGCTAGCGGCGCTTTTTCTCTATCTCTCCTCGTTTGCGTGAAAATTGCGTGGAGAATGCAGAGACAGGCAATTAATTTTATCGTTATTTATGCATGTACGCAATATGTTAACAACAGCAATTAACGTGCAATTCAGCTAATGCAGTCTAAAAGTCAATTGCTTCGTCTTGGTTTACTTTTCAGCCTTGTACATAATGATGGTCACGTCAGTTAGCTGCGGATAAAGGTAAATAATCTCAAACGATGGCCAACTTTAAGCCGGAAATCTCTAATTCACTACTATATAGGACATCTGAAGAATACCTGCTGCATTTGTCCCACGCCTGGGCACGACTTTGAACTAATAACGCCCTTTTGTTTGCTGTAGTCTAAAACGCCCACATGCTACATGCTGCATGCTGTTATGACAACCAACGCAAAATGCACAGAAGCCGCAAGAGGAAACCCAAAAAAATATCTCTAACCGCAAAGCCGAATTCTTGGTAAGCATGTGAAAGCCGCACTCGAGTATAATTTGAAATTGTGTTATCAGAAAATCTCAGACAATGCCACAAGCCTCAAGTTAAGTTATCGGCTTAAGCCAAATAGAAAGCCACAGCCGAAGACGACAACTCATTTAGCTGCGACCGCAGCGTCTGAGAACTGTAAATTGTAAAAATTCATAATTTTCAACATGGATCAAAGCCAAAGGGGGGCACAGCAGCTGACATATATTCGACATTAGCATACGAATGACTTGAGTACAAACAGCTCCATGAAGTTAATAACAGGCGCTACAATATACGATTCTCCAGTTATAGCTTTTCTGTTAGCCAACTGCCACAAAACGTCAGTTGGCACAGAGAGTAGAATAAGAAGTAGCCGTAGACGACCGCGCCTGCTAATGGATTAACTTGTTTGTATATTTTATGTGGCAGCACTATCTCAGCTATTATTTAGATCTGCTCTCTGTAGAATTTCTAATAACACATTTTAGCCTTTAGAGTTTTGGCTCCGAACAAGCTTTTTAGCCACCAAACTAGTTTTGGCTTACAGGTCTTAGTCGATTCTAGTCACTTTAATGAGCCATTGTCTAGCATGTTGCTGCTGCTGTCTCATATTTCATTGGGCAAGATAATCATCTAACGCCTCTGTTAATGGCTGCACAGGCCAAGTTGCTCATTAAGCTGTAGCCGCGTGCAAAACGCTTTGTGTTTGGCAAATTGATTGCCTTTTAAATGAATTTTCTGTCATTTGACAGAAATTTAATTGCACAAAAACGACGGGATATTCACTCTAAAAAAGGCAAATCAAATGCAAAAACGTTGTTGTAGGCGTACAGGTTGTTCTTTTTCAAGTTGTGGCTGGTTTAATTAAAAGCAAGTAGTGTCTTATCTGAGCGCCGCTGAGCGCCATACATGTTGTGTGCCAAATGCAATCAAAACATTTCAACGTTTGCTCCAGTTTACACAAATGAATTGAAGTCGACGCAAGCCGATCGCCCAGAGCGATGGCTATGATCCAGTTGTTATCTATTACGAAGATGATTTTCACGCTAACGCAAGCGGACAGTTTGACAGTTACAATTGCAGTCGACATAGATAACGACTATAATAATGATGTTCGATGATGATAATGATGATGCTGCTAATGATGATGATGATGATGCATGCGCGGTCAGCTTGAGCAATTGATGCAACGGCAACTATCATTTATCATTGAGCTAGATATTTGCGCATGCGCCCATTCTCATCAACTAGTTGGAGAGCTTGGCCATCATTAGCATTAGCCATAAGCTGAGACTTCCTCAGTTAAATAGTCGTAATGTTGCCCAATTAATTTACGAACAACTTTTGGCTCTCTTTATGATTTATGACTAAGTTTTATAATAGATTCGCTACCAAAAAGTAATAAAAAAACAGCGACAACAAAAGCCAAACACAACAGACGCAACAATATTTGGCTAATTGCGTGTGCTGGTCAATTAGCGACCAAAAGTAGGCATAAAAGCATTTCTGATATGGAAATGATTAATGCGCTATAATCATTTCAGTTGCCAAAAAACAAAGAAAAAAACAAATATAACAAAGCACAGCATTTTTATGAACATTATTTTTTTTCCTGAGGAATGCGCTGAGTGTATCAAAAGAAGATGCTGAAACTTCTGCGAGGCGCGCTGCTGTTAAACGGTTGTTGACCCACAACAAACACTCGCACACACACATTCATAGCGATTGTCTAGCTATGCTAACACTGTGGAGATATAACAGTTAGATGCTTCGATTGTGTGAGGTGTTAGTCCTATATCTAAACGCATTGATGCCAATGATATTGTTTACGCTCTAACAATTTCTTAATACAGACAACTAAACAGGGGGTGGCAATTGGGTGTAGAGAAGTGTCTGCTGCAATAGAGAAAGTCCAAGCCACAATTGACTGTTGAACATTTGTGGGTAATGATCGCGCTGCCATAAACAGCAGTTTTGGTTTTAGCCGCCGGCAGCAGCAGCAGCCGCATAATTAAAACCGAAGCGAATACATTTTGCAGCCAAAAGAATTTCGTAGCCACAATGCGAATAAGCAACCAATTTTAGTTGCTGCTGCGTTATCAAAAAATATGGCCGCAAATTACTGGCCTAGCTGCCTTGGCACTTTCCTCTATCGGCAACGCCTGGCTAAATGGACGCAACTAACCTACATATATCTTGGCTGGCACACCACTAGATTTTCTTCTACCGCCCCGCTAATGTTGCCAGTTCCGCTTGTCAATCAAATAGACACCAAGTGCGCCATGTAAGAGGTGCTGCTGTGTTTGCGTCTGGTTTTAATTAAAAAGTGTTTTTTTTTTTTTATGGTAGCGCGCACGAAGAAAATGGTAGCATCCACAGTTGCCAGTTTTAATTAAGGCGTTGCGCCGCCTGCCCGCCATAAGTTGCACTGTCTGCATAGGCAATGAGTCTATACACACTTTTGTTGCAGCTGAGCTCTAGTAATTTAAACACTCTCAAGCGCTTTGGCATTTAGCCCAATAAAAGTCAATTGCCATGTTGCCAATGGCCGATAGTTATAGCCATAGCTATATACACATTAATTGGCATGTCAGGCAATTAGAAATCACCGATAACTTACGTTATCGCCCACACACGAATCGAGTTTACAGCCGGGTCGCAATGTTACGTTGCGATTCTTGTCAATAAGGTGTACTAGCTCTTAACATGTTTTTATTTGCAACCCACTCATACACACACACACACACATGTCAATTGGCAATGGCTGTTGGGCTAACAAGCCATTGTTGACACATTGCAGCCATGTTAGCCATGTCATTGCAGTTAGCTTGTGGGAGTTTTGGTAGTACGTAATTGGATCAGGAGCTACACTACTATAGAGAAAGCCGCCGGCAATAATCAAATTATTTGCAACTGCTCAGTGGGCTTATATGGCTGAACTGCGTATTTGCTAACTATGCTTTTTTATGGTGCTATCCAGCTCAATGGCTTATTTGGTTATGACTTCATTTGCAGCAGCTGCCGCGACAGTAGCAACCGTCTGGTGAAAGTGCACTATACGCATAAAAAAACTACATCAAATAGAGTGCGCTAATGTTGCGCATAATGTGCATGGCTTTATGAATGGCTATTAAGTTTGTGCTTTGCCTCAAGTTTGTTGCCTAAGTCTTTCGCTTGCGCACATCAAATTTCATAATGATCGCTGGATTCTCAGCTCTTGATAAAGGCAAGGCAATAAAGAAAACAAAAAAATCACACTCACACACACACACAAACAACCAGAAATGTCGTTAAGACAGCCACACCGACGCCTGTGCTTGGCATTTCAAATCAGTTTCGAATTTCAATTCGGCTTTTTTGTGTTCATTTTAAATGTAATTTTTTTATTTTTTATTTTTTTATTGACTGTGTGTGTAATCGCAGTGTTGACAATGTAGACACCGATCGACGCACCTTTTCACACTTTGCCTCTGGCCTTAGCAGCTGGCTTATCCGTATAGCATCAGCATGCCGCAAGCGGCTTTGAGAACTGGATCAGCTATTTATTAACTGTTGCCAAAGGCTTCACCTTTTTGTTGCTTATCCTTTTTACTGCTTTTCACAACACGATGCATAGCGTTACGTTTTTTCGATTCGGCGAATTCTCGACTTGATTTTGATGTGCAATACGTTCAACTGTCGAACTCATTTCAACAACTTGTGAAAATTATGCTACTTTTATTGAACTTTGGCGCTCGGCACTCCGTGAAGCAACGGTAAATGACAGATCTGGCGCACGACAAACATGAAGCGTGATCGACCCCGAGACCCGATCCACAATGACAACGGCAATGCGCGCTGGCAACAGGTGCAAACCGTTCGCGTTCGCTGTCGCTCTCAAACTGCGCACTCGCACATGTCGCAAATGTTAAAACTCCAATTCGCTCTCAGTACTGTTAAGTTTATTTTTATTGTTTTTTATTGCATGCTTTTAGGCAATACGTAAGCGGCCAACTAACAGTGTGATTGCATTTCATCTTATCTAGAATAATTATTATAGTTGCCTTTATAATAACTATTTGACTTCCGGCATGCCAATTAGATTAGCTAACTATTTTTGCTGTTAAGTTATAAACATTAGTTAAAACAAAGCCCTGAATAATTTAAAGTCAATGTTAATGTTATGTTATCTATCTCTCTTAAGAAACGAATGCAAGATGGCGCCACCGCTTTTAGCAAATCCAAAGAGATGATGTTTTTCAACAGTATTTTTTCATTAATAAAAAACAAATTATATCAAATTATATGTATAATTGAGTATTGCGTTGAAAGCCTTCTTGTTATAAATACCATCACATAGAATATAATCACTGTCTACACAGTTCGAAACATAATATTAACAGAACAGCAGTGAAACTTTGAAGGACTTTTTTAGTTCAACGAAATTTCAGATGTTTTGCATTTCGATTCCATTTCATAGCATCCTACAACAACAGCAAATCGGAAGAAGTCTCTCACATCGCTAAACTTCGTTGCCTATTGGCCACCCAACTGACACTGATTGCTGAGAAAATGTCAATTTGTTTTATATCTAAAGTATGCCACAAAGTTCAAGGTTGATGGGCCATGGTATTGGTTGGTCAGCATGTGTCTATGTTTGGCTGGTCGGTCATTAAGTCTGATACGACATTAACGCTTTGTGCTTGTTGCGGTCTGTGGGTTAATTAGGAGCCAAATAATGCCAAGGGGAGCGGAAAGGTTTGCTCTTTTTTCCATGCGTAGATGCTTATGATTTATGGGGGTCTGACAGCAGCGTGTGAAACCGGCGCCTGGGGAACGAAGACTTACCTAGTGCAGTGTACCTATTGGAAAATGAAGCGATGGAAATGCAATTGTTGGCTTACCTGTTAACGAGAAAGAAAATGAAAATCAGATTATATGGGCATTAGATGTGGGCTCAAATGAGTAATTTATGCTTAGTATATGTGATGGGTTTGCTATCACAAAATCAATTTGGCTAATTGCAAACATAATGACCTCGTTTGTCGACACATTTCAACAGACACCAACGAGCACCGAAGAACTGGCAAATGTGCGGATAACTTCTTGACACGCAATCTGTGTGGAGGGAGCGTTTATTAGCCAAATAAAATAACCCCCCAAAGTGTCATCAAATCAATGCAAAGTAGCAGAAATCGAACAGGAAACCCCCAGAAACAGAAAGAAAAAAGAAACGACAAAGAAAACGCCAATGGGAAAACCAAAACTTTTGCAACAGCTATTAAAGTACTTTGCCAGAGGCAGGAACGAGGTCTCAAGGCCTCGAATGGCGTATAAACGAAAATGGGCAATTCTGTTGCTCATAAAACGTCGTAATAATGGGAAAAGTTAGCGACCAGGCAGAATGGCTGGACTGGCAGGGCACAGGTGTGTCCTTAGGCATGAAATAGTTCTGCACAAGTTAACTAATAGATTTTTTCTGTATGAGGGAAATCAATAGGCGTCTCCCCAGGGGAATGTAACATTTCGATTAAAAGGCGTTCTTGTGTGGTTTAGCTATTGAAGTAGCAATGCTATTGAAATAATGATAATAATAAAAAAATATAGAAACAATATACTTAATAAGAAATTAGCTAAGCAATTTTTCGCTGTGTTTAAAAATAAAATATATTGTCAGGAATGCCAGCGTGTGTAAACACACCTTAAATAATTTATTTTGTAAACTACAAATTTGGTCGGCTAACAACGAAAAGTATGCATATGTTCTTATAAACTAACACTTGGCTATCGTCCGCATATTAAAAAAGTATTGCATATCTAGTACTGCTACAGTAAACACTCGAGCTTATGCTACAAATTTTTGCAATTGAAAATAGTTTTACCAAGCTGACTTTCATGCAACTTACACTTACACTTCAATACAAAGTCTAAAATAAACTATTTCTTTAAATGTGATCTGTGCTCTCTATAACGGATACAATTTTCTCGGCTATGTCGCAGAGCTGGGTATATGTGTGCATATAGAGCGAGTCTCTGTAGTGCTTTTTGACTCGCAACTTTCTCAGCACATACTGCTCAGGCTTATCATATTTTAGTTGTTGCAACCAGGGCTTGGTCTCTTCGTTCTCCGAGGAGTAATCCCCTGTTTTTTTCGCTTCCTCGGCGAGTCGTGCATAGAAGCGGATCAGCTCTGACTTTAGGCAATTCTGCTCCAATGATAGCATTAAGTTCTCCCACTCCTCGATGCCGTTGCCAATGCAGCCTCGCACGTAGATGAAACGAGTCCGATCACGCTCGTAATGGTGCTCAAAGTGGACAAGGTCGGTAGCGTATTTGTAGCAAAGCGGCTCCTGCAATTCGATGTACATCCTATAGAAAATCTCGCGTTTATCCATCTGACTTAAGCGCACAATCAGTTGTTTAATGGTCGCCAAACGCAAATCCCATTCCGGTTGGCGTGGCGTCTTCAAAATACTATACAATATCTTAAGGGCCTCTAGATCATCAAATCGATCGCAATGGTAACCAGGATTCTTAGCATTGAACAACTCTCGGTCGTCAAAGACCCGTTCATAGGAACACAGACGTTCATGGGGCTGTATCAGTGGTGCCAACTTCGCGTGGTGTGCTGCAAAACATTTAGTGGCCTGCTCATTGGATTTATTGACAACTATTTGCAAGTGCTTATTGAGTTTCATCAAATACTCTGGATGCGATACGCACTTGCCGTGAAGCGTCAGCAGCAGTGAATTGTGACGTTTGCCAAATATGTTCGGGGAGATTCGCAGTTCCCAGTGCTGTCTGCGGACACATATCTCGCGTGGTTGGAAGAATACGCGGGTAATGTGGATGTCTCCAGGAAAAAGCTTAAATTTTCTATTGTCAAACAGGAATTCATCGTGACATATGTGGCACTCCAGCACTTGCCATTCGCAGACGATAATCCTTCTGCCAATGTTTTCCAGTCGCAGCACTTGCTTCACCTGTATTTCGTATGGAGCGCATTGCAGATTGCACTGCAGATGGACATTGCTGCAGCAGCTGTAGGTGTCCGCAATACAAGTCTGGTCGTTGATTTTTAGGCCAACATTAAATGCCTCCACCTTGGCCGCAAACTGTTGCACTCTCTCATCCTTCTCCGATTCCAGCTTCTGTTCCTGATGGCACGATCTAATGGTAGTACTGCTAATGGAATGCATTGACTTCATCACCATTAGATTGATTTCCTCGTTGTGCTCTACACTGGACGGATTAAATGGATTAGCTCCGATTATCTGAAGGTTGTACACATCCGGATAGAACTCCAACACACGACCAATATCCACGGCCTCCTTTTCAATGCGCTCATTCAGCACCTTCGAATTTAGACACTTGGTTGCCTCCCTTGATTTTTGTGATAATTCTCCGGTTTTTGAACAGAGGATTTCCTGCCTGGTTGCCTGGGGTAGACCCGAGATTTCAACAGCAGCTCTGCTGTCTTGCTCCGGTTGTGGTAAGGTCTCTCGAATTTCCGGCACACAGAGACACTCATTATGCAGCTCGGGCAGCACGCCGGCTACCTTTTGTTGTAGCTTGACGGGATTCAGACGCGAAGCATAATCCATCAGACGTTGAATGGTGCCCTTGTCCCGCCGCTCTACGGTGGGGGGCAAGTTGAAGAGCATTTCTTCCGGTTGGCGGCCCGTCTTGCGGGTTATTTTCTTCTGCATTTTGACACGATCCCTCAACGTATCCTGCCATTGTTTCAGGCGCTTATCCATATCTTCTGAGTCCTTGAATTCTTGACTAACGCAATGTTGCTTCTTTGAAATATTGGCAATGACAACTTTGCGGTCGAAAATCTCATTGACAATCGCACCGACCACACCTCGGCAATCATGCTGAGTCACAGGCTTCAGCTGACCATACTGCTGATATAGCACCTCCGTGTTGTCCGACTTATATGAACATTTATTGGCATTGCTGAAGTCTTTGCCTGGTTGCACTGCTGTTATCAATGATTCGAATCGGCTATTGTTGTTTTCCATTATGTGTTATGTTTTGTGTGTATGTGTTTGCCTATCTACTAATATTTTTGGGTTTTTTTTTTATAGGTTCTGTTCTATTCAGTAATATTTGAAGGATTAACATTTAAGCCTAAACATATTCAGAACTTTCGATCACAGCCACTATGTTCTCGGCAATGTCGCACAGCAGATCATATGTGTATATGTAGATGGAATCCCTGAAGTACTTTGAATTTTTCAGCACTTCCTGAGCTTGGCTTTTGTCGGAAATTGAACGTGCCAGGGACTTGAGCACCTGTTCTGCCAGTAACCAAATCTTCTGTTCCCACAATTCTATGCCGCTGGAGATGAGGCCACGAACATAGATAAATTTCGTTCGCTGACGTTGTTTTGATTCAGCTGGAGCATCGCTGGGGAGGATGTTAGAAGTTCTACCCCGTAGTTGGGAGAGCAGCAATTGCAACTCTTCGAAGAGCTCAATACGGTCACGACGATCTAACGTGGAGCAAACCAATTCAATCAGCGCTCTAATGCTATTGTCCCATTTTAAACCACAAATAGTAGTCGGGCAGCTGCGCTCAAAAAATCGTTTTAATCCGTTAATATCGCTGAAGCGTTTGCAGTAAAACCCCACATTGCGCTGATTGAAAATCTCTCTCTCATCCAGCTCCCTATCGAAAGGGCAAGGCGCGTGGGGAGACTTGACCAACGTTATTTGACGCATTCCCAAAGATGGGTTTTGGCGACAGTATCGCATTGTTTGCTCCATGTTTTGTTGCAGCATTTCTAGGTACTCCGGTGGGGGTGTGCACCTGCCATGCATATTTAGGGTCAGCGCACAGGGACAGCGATAGAAAATGCGTGGTTTTGTGTTAAGATACCAACGCTGCTTCACAATGCCCACCTTACAGGGGCAGAAGAGCACAGAGACCTCGCGTACGCCTCCTTGTGCCAGCTGAAAGGGTGTCGCATCGAAGACAAACACATCGCGTTCCTTGTTGAAGAGCGTGTTGTTGTATGCAAAGAAGTCGGCAGAACTCCATTTGAAGCTGATGGTCTCCCGCCCGTTGTTCTCGATACGCATTATGGTGCGAAAACTCCGCTCGTAGGGATTACAAATGAACCTGCGCTCCAATATGGGCGAAAACTCGGGACGATATCTGCGATAGGTGGTGCCATTGATAAGCACCGCCAGTTGTGATGCAGCAGCCATAAACGCTCTACACTTTGTGCATTTATCACCACACATGATCGAATTATCGCCGCTGGGCTCCGATGGCTCTAAGGGCGTTGTGTCTGTTATTGTGTGACCAGAAATACGCTCACAAGGTTGCCTGATCCATATATTTCTTCCAATTACCTCGAGCTTGTAATTTTCTGGACAATAGTCCAGTTCTATTTGCTGCATGTTGAAAAGCAACTGATCGGGCTTCCTGCATGTGGCAAGACACATTTTCAGTTGCAGTGATCGGCGTTTTCGTATCATATCCTTCCAATATTGCAAACGTTTGTCCACAATGCTCTGAGAAACGCAAGAGTTGCAATGACACGAACACTGAGAATCCGATTTTGTGTAATGACATTGCTGAAAGATATCATCAACGATCTTATAGATGAAATGATTTCCGTTTTTTATATCAGGAATCGAAAATTGCATGCTACTCAATTGATTTTCCAGGGAAGCAAACAATTTTTTAAACAGCTTCCCCCAGTGACAAGTGTTTACTAATTGAATATATTGTAGACATTATGTTGCCTAATTGTCAGTTGTAAACATTTGAAATGACAGCAAATAAAATGTTGTGATAACTTATTCTTCTCCTAAAATATATATCGATAACACATATATTGTAGCAGGCCTCTGTAAAGTTGGTAACAGGTTACTAGTGATGCAATACTAAGACTGTAACATAACATCTGTAACCTAACATGCAACTGTGTACTTAACATTGATATCGATGTCAATCGATTAAATACAAAAATAAATGAAATCACTGAAGGAAATATGTTGCAGAACTGAAATTTGCAGATTGTATTAATAAAATAATATGGCTGAAGGTCGTATTTACAAATTAATGTGATTTACTTAAAGTTAACTTTTATAGGCACAACATCAGTACTTTCAATGACGGAAACAATGTTCTCAGCAATATTGCACAGATGCGAATAAGTTTGTATGTAGAGTGCATCGCGAAAGAATTTGGAGCGGCGCAATTTCCTGAAAACTGCAGCATGGGCATTCTCATCGAAATAGTCCGTCAGTTCTTCAACGTCCAAATTTGATGACAGTGTTATTTTGGTTCGTTGAATTTCCACATCGACATCCTCCAGCAGGTTCAGATAATAGCGCTGTAATTCTGGCTTGTAGAATGACTCCTCGGTGGTAAGGACGAGATCCTCCCATTCTTCGACACCATTACAAAGGACTCCACGCACAAAAATAAATTGAGTGCGCTGCTTCTGCGCATCCAATTGGCTCAGATACTCCAAACTGGGAGTAGGTCCAAAGAGCGGTTCCAGAATAACCATCAAACTGGCAAATATCGCCTCGCGTCGGTCGAAGCTTTCGATGCGCATGATAAGCATCTTGATGGTGTCCAAGCGAAAATCCCAATGGGGCTCTCGGGGTTTTTTCAGCTGCTTGTGCATGCCTTTGAGCACCTCCAGATCATCGAACCTGGTGCAGTTGTAGCCCGGATTTAATGAATTGAACAACTCACGCACATCGATAGCACGGTCGTAGGGGCAACATGTGGGCGGTGACTCTATTAGAGGCACAATTTCCGCCAAGTGAGTCGTCAGCTCCTTCATCGCAATTGTATTCGCTTTCCATATGGCCACGCAATGGAGCTCCTTTAGCCTGGCCATGTACTCCTTGGGTGGGGTGCAGCGTCCGTGGAAACGCAGCTGAAGCGACTCCTGATTGCCACAGAAGATGCGTGGCTCCACCTGCAGGCGCCAGAGCTCCACGGCCATGCTAACCTTGCGCGGCTGGTACAAGACCATGAGACTATAGGATTCACCGTATGTTAGGCGAAAGTTGTTAGTGTCAAAATGGAACTCATTGTCCTGCGCGAGCAGCAGTTTGCCGCAATTGTAGTAATATACACCTTGGGTCCAGTTAAAGGACAACGTTTGCTTCCCAATGTTCTTTAATTGGAGCACAAACTTTGTGCGTCTTTGAAAGGGATCGCATTTAAATGTAGTGAGCATATCAAAGCATTCAGTGAATCCCTTCTCACACACTACATAGTCCTTGCCATTCACACTGAGTCCCAAGTCTGGTGGCTTTGGCACCGACGTCGGTTCCAGCTCCGACACAAACGGGTCTGTACAACTTTCGCAAATTTGCTCCCCAGAGCACAGCTCATCCGAACTGGTCGTGACTGTCACCAGATGCTTCTCCTCAAGCAGCACAGTTCGTTGAATGGGTCCCAGCATTTCAATGTTTCTGCCTGTTACTTGGAGTCTATCCAGATCGGGAAAGAACTCGAGCACCTGGCGTATATCATCGAAGCGCTCACCGATGCGCCTGTCCAGCACATCGGACTTCATCCAGCTATGTTGCAGCTTCCTATTGGCAGCCTCGCTGCCCAGTAGCTCATTCTGTATTACACTAGGCAATCCAATTATTTCGACATTATTGACACCTAGCTGCTCCGCTTGCGGCCATGTTTCCTTGATGGGCGCCAGATATGCGCAGGGATTCTCTATCTCCATCAGTTGACCAACTGGCTTTGTTACTAGGTTTTCCGGTTGCAAACGCTCTGCATAGTCCATGAGACGCAACACTGTCTCCTTGTTGCGATTATCCAATGTGGAGCGGCGATTGAAGAGCACTTCCTCCGGGTTTTTTCCAGTCTGGATCTCTACGCGTTCCTGCATTTGGCGACGCTTCAACAGCATTTCGCGCCAGTATTTGAGACGCCTGTCCACGTGGTGCTCAGTTGCATGTTGAGCCATGTTCACCAGATCTTTTTCACAGGATGAAGACGTGTCCGGAAAGTGTCCCCGACGCTCCGCATACATCTCGGCCAGTATGTCCTCCACAATGCGCTCGCTGTAGTGCACCATGCTGGCGCCAGCTTTGAGCTGTTCCTGCGCATCATTCTTGAACGATGCCCTTGAAGATGGTGGAATGCTGGCCAAGTTGATGTTTGTGTTGATCAACAACTTACTATCCTGATTGCTTTTCTGGTTGTGCGATTCGGGCATCATGATTATAGAATGTTGTCGAAAATAAGAATACTTTTCAAACTCATTGAAAACTCGAAATTATGTCAGTTCATTTAGTGAATGATGATTTGATTTGAAATTATTTTTATTGTGGAAGTACAAAGCATTGTAAAAGCTTAGAAGCGAATACGAAGTGTATCATGAATCAGAACTGATTGGCTCAATGACTCAAAGCACTCTCAATGGCGGACACAATGTTCTCCGCAGCATCACAGATTAGCGAATACGTTTGTATGTAAAGCGAATCCTTGAAGTATTTGCAGCTAAGCACCCGCTTGAAGACTAACGACTGCACATAATCCTGGTCTTTAGAAAGCTTTTCGCCCTGCTCCTCTAGACTATTTCTGTAGCGCCGCAGCTCAGACTTGAACAACTTCTGTCCCAAGCCATCGCTAATGTTGTCCCACTCATCAATGGTACTGCCGACAATGCCGCGCACATAAAGAAAACATGAGCGCTCCCGCTGCATAGACGCCTGCTCCATCGGGAAGACCTCATTCGAATTGCAGCGCATTGTTGATAACAGTTCGATTAGGATATTTTGTAGGGATTCACGATGCTCCGCCTCGTGCTGGTAGATGCATTGCCGCAGCGTGTCCAGGCAATAGTCCCAGGGTGGCTGTCGCGGCTTCTTTACCAGCACATGGAGCTCCTTAAGCGTTTCCAGATCCGCATATCGATCGCACTTGAAGCCCGGATTCTGTACGCCGAACAACTCACGTTCATCCAGGACACGCTGATAGGGACAACTCAGCGTTGGGCGCTCCACCATTGGCGCCAGATCAGCATGCATTTCAGTAAGACGCTCATTGATCTGCCGATTGCGCTTGTTAATAATCAAATGCTGATCGAAATCGAGACGCTCCCGGTAGGTAACTGGCTGCGTGCAGACTCCATGGAAACGTATATGCAAACGACGATTTCCGCAGAAGGGAAAGCGTTGCATGACGAGGCACCAGTGTTGTTTCTTAACGCCCACTCTGGAGGGCTGGTAGAGCACATCGATGCGTCGCTGATTACCGGGGAGCAGCACAAAGGGCTGTGCGTCGAACAGGAATTCAGAGCGGAATGGCGTGTGCTGGTGCAGCTCCTTATTGAGTTGACTCATTTTGAACCAGCGTAGCTGGATGAACTTGTTACCAATGTTGTTCAGCTGGACAATTGTCTTTCGCATGCGTTGAAGTGGATCGCACTCGAAGAACAATTGCAGATCTCCGCTCAGGACACCGCTGCTTGTGCCAAAGCCGTAGGATATTCCATTTATCATAATCACATTATCTTCCTCCCATCTGGTACTCTTCTCGCATTTCTCTACCCCTTGAGGTGTAGGCGGCATCGGCTTAGGCGACTGCGGTGCATCCTCTTTGGCTTCCTCTGTCGTCTCGGACACACACAAAATTAGGTCTTCGCCAAGGCACCGGCTTCTAATCACTGGCACCGCAGGGCTCTTGATCAGTGTTGTTATCTGTAGCTGATCCAGCTCCGGATAGTGGGGCATCACACTAACGATATTCTCCACCTGCTGCTCCAGACGATTACCCAGAACCTCTGAGCGTAGCCATTTAGTCTCGCTCTTCTGCATTGTGTCAGCCAGTTCCAGCTTCGTTATATCTGGGATGCCCACAAACGCCAAACTCTTTAGCTTTGGTTCTGTTGGGTGCAACTCGCGTATCTCGCTGCACAGCTCTGCATTGTGGCGCATCTTTAGCACACCCTTCACCCGGTTCGGAGGAACACCCTTGCTGCGCTCGGCAGTATCCAAGAGACGGATAATCATCTGCTTGGTCTGCTCATCGATGGTGGCATGGCGATTAAAGAGAACATCCTCGGCACGCTTGCCAGTGCGACGCTCGATGCGCTGCTGCAACTCTTTGCGCTCCCGGATCATATTGTTCCAGCATTTTAGACGCGGATCCATGTCATCATTGTCACCATAAGTATGGGATTTCTTTAAGAAGCTTTGGCATTTACTGCTGCTAATTTTGACATGACACTTGTTGCGGTTGTCGATCTCTCCGAAGACATTCTCCACCAATTCTTCTGCCAAAAACCTTGGCAAGCCCCCTTTTTCCTTGCATAGGCTTTTCTTATCGTTAACAATGAAATTAAAATTAGATTGTTCAGAAGTGTGTATTTCTGTGTTCATATTGATGCTGTGTTTTTATTCAATTTGTTTATGAGAGAATAGTACTTCAAGCTTTAATTTCTATTTGATCGAGTTGAAAGCAATTCGTGTCAAGTCTTTGATAAAGTTTTCTAAGATGTAAAATGGGTGGAAATATTAAAAATATCAAAAAATTTTGAATAACAATAACTGTCATGGCTGTAAAAAATGTTTATGATTTTGCGTTCATTTTTGCTGCTTACGTGTTCATCGGCTCTATATTACATCGAATGCTTGTGTCTAAGTTTTCCCTCCAGCGAATTGCAATTTATGCAACCAAAATTCTGGGGGAATTGTGCTAATTTGCTAACAATCCACGAAGCCAAATTAAATTCATGAGCTCGTGTGACAAGTCGTCATAATTTTCATCAACATACCATGCTCACAACCTTATATTTCTCCTCTCATCCTCCACTCCTATTTCTGACTCAACGACATTGACGTGCCGCCTTCACACAATTCAAAATTGCTTTAGTGTTTGATATGCGTTGTTGTTGTTTTTGTAGTTGTGCTTGGCAGGCAACAAAGTGAAAGGAGTCGGCGTGGTGGAAAACGAATGAAACTTACCTGCAACAAAAGAAGGGCAACCATAAACTTGATTTATTGACAATGTATGAAATGTTTTATATAATGTATTGTATGCATATAGATTTGTTTACGATAGTTTCGGGGTTCATTTATAACTTTAAGGACAATTGAGTGCTCAAGCTTAAACTAACAATAAAACAAAAGTTTTTAGTTATTTGTCTTTATTGTGAAAGATAGCTTCTCATTGTGGCCTGTTGCAAAAGAGAGCAACAATGGAAACGGAAACTTTTGCCCTCTTACAAAACAAAGTCGTATCCATTACCCAGGCAATGGCTTGGCTGTACAAGTAAAGTAATTTAGTCCTGGCAAAGCCAACTAACCGCAGCATAGGAAGCGTGGATCGTTGCAAGAGAAGAAAAAGTATAAGAACTGATCGCATTCCCTTGGCCGGAAATGCGCCGCTGGATTGCATTGTTGGCAATTTCAATATGCGCTCATTATTATGGCTCAGCATGGGGATTCTGCCTTGGGGCGCTGTTTTGTTCTGTTTCGGGAGCATGTGTCTCATCTACGTGCCTGGCGAAATGCAATCAAGATATTGTAATTCTGCAATGCATATTGAGAACGTGCAACAGTTACTCGTAGCACTTGCAGCACTCGCACAATGCACATGCAATGCGAAACTTTGGGTTGCACTTAACGGGCCGACGAACAAAAACAAAACGTAGCCAGCCTGGGGAGCGAGGTGGAGCAACGGCACTTCAACATCAGCATCGACATCGACAACTGCGCTGCTGCACTTGATGCCTCAGCGGTGGCAGCAGCAGCAGCAAAAATCTGGCAGTGTTTGCATTTTGATTTCCATTTCGCATGTACTCAAGTAATGCATTTATTATTTACCAGCCATGCAACAGGCAGCGGGTGGCAAGGGGGCAACTTGCGGCTCAGGCAGCTCAATTCAATTCAGCAAACTCATGTTGCAGTTGTCAACGATGCAGACGAAGACACTTGTGGAAGAGCTGTTAACCCAGCCTTCAATCCCAACCCCTCCTCCCCCCACCCAAAACATCTCTCTGGCTGTTGCGGCTTCAATGTTGAACATGTTCCAAAGCACTTGGTGCTGCTGCCAGGCTGCAAGAAGCAAGCAGCAGTTCTCAGACTGTTGGCGCTTCTTGAGTGAAGACAGCCACTCAAACAAATATATTTATTTACACTAACACAAAGCATACGCACTTTACAATGGGATATGCAATGTTTACGAGGTAAACAATTTGTTGTGTCAAATTAATAAATAGTCGAATGAGCTGAATTTAAGCTGTGCTTTCGACAGCGCCGTAAAATGTTGCTCATTTATTATGTGAGTTTTGCTCATTAATGAAAAGCATTATATTCATTCAATCGATTTACCAAATTTAGCTTTTGTTGAAAATGTGCTGCTTTCATCGATAAGATCAAAAAGGCGTATCGACAACATTTATATGCTTTATATTTTGTAAACATTGTCGGAGTAAGTATCTCATAGACAGAATATACCAAACACTTCCATATGTAAGTCCAAGTTCAACAGCATTATTTATAGACTAACCGAGCTAAAGTCAGCAAATTGGATATATATCGAAATAACCCTTTCCAGCATCTCTATATATTAAGGGTATTGCGAGATGCGATTCAAGCCAAAGCAGGCAATTGCCAACTTGTTACTCCATAATAAATGTTGTTCGTTTTTTTTTGTTGCTCATACATATTTAGCTTTAGATGACGGCCATAATAATCATAATTTTATTGAATGAATTGCAGAGCTGTAAATTTGAAGCATATACAGATTTTGTCAGACACGAGGCCAAATCCATTAAGCAGCCAATCGCAATGGTCCGGCCAATCTCGTCTGTGTGGCCATAAAAGTGCGTTAGACATAACTGCACTTATATTGAGCGGTACCGTTAGATAAACGCCCAATGCCTGCCAGACAGATCGAGTTCGAGCTCGAATCGAATAGAGTCGCGTCGAGTTGGTCTGAGATGAATTTCGATTTAATTGCTGTGCAATTTGTGCAGCCAAATAGCCAGTGGAATGCGCTGTCAAATTGAGGCATTTAATTAAAACATATTGAGTGTGCTTGGTGAAATAGCAACAGTGAGAAATGAAAGACTAGCAGATATCCTCCGACAGTAATGTGTGAAATAGTTACAAAGTGGATTAGAGTCTGGATTATGTATATTTGTTTGTGTGTACATTTTAAGATGACATTTAAGATCGGTAAAAATATATAAAATTTAATAAGAATATTATGTTACTCAATTGATTGATTGATGTGCGCATACACTCAGCGAAAATCAATGAAAAGTTGTTATTTTTTTTCAAATTAAAACGAAGAAACTAACTAAAGCAACTTATCAAATCAATCACTTTTTAGAATTTTACATTTATAGAACACGAGAATCGAAATGTATAATGGATTGTGTGAAAATGATTATGATTATGAATATAAATAGTGGTTGTCTCCCCGTGCATGTTAAATACATGCACCACGTAATATTACCCTTCAGGCACTTTCCATAGCAAGATAAGCCCTGCACCTACTTGCGCAAGTAACGCACATAATTAAATGCACTTGTATTTGTTATACTTTAGTTTATTTACCTAACTTCGGCCGATTTGATGATCGCTTTAGGCGGCGCATCCCAATAGTTGGGCGCTGGTGGCACCCACTGGCGCAGCACTTGATAATTGCCCTCAAGGAGCTGCATGCCCTCGATGACCTCCACATCCGAATCGCCATCGTTATTGGCAGCAGCGGCAGCAATGTTGCTGTTGTTATTATTATTGCTGTTGTCGGCATGCAAGTCATCAATGGATTCGCTCATTGTCTCATGTATACTGCCAATTTTTGGCGCCGCATTTGCTAGCGGCAGCAGCCCTCAGTTGTGGTAAAGGTAAACAAAGATGCGCACTGCCATTTGCGCTGAGTCACAGATACACACACACACACACGTAAGCACACACAAGGACACGAACACAGACACAAAGAACTATTTCAAGAAGAGGAAGCAGCAGGCAGCACCAAAACAATAACAACAAAGACGAATCTCGGCTGCGTCTTTAACTTCTCGGGAATTTTTCTATATTTTATTTTCTATTTCTTGATTGTTGGTGAATTACATTGGGGTTTTCCGCGTTGTTTGTTATTATTTATTTAATTAAATTTATTGTATTTATTTGTCTGTTATTATCAGTGTTTCGACAACGCTCGTTTTCGCTGACAGCGGCGCGCGGCGCTCACGTTGCAATCACGAATTGTTTCTTTCTAATCGGCGAAAATGTTCGTTGCGTTTGTTTTGGCACGAAAAATTGACAAGCACGGCGAAAACACATCGCACAAAAGCAGAACGCAACAACACCAATACACACACACACACACCTACAGAGAGGGGTTAATATCTGGCATTTGCGTTTGCATCCCTTGTGGAACAGAACGTTCGACGTCGCTGTTTTCGCCCCTTGTTGTGCTGCGTCCTTGGTCCTGTCGCGTTTCTCTGTTTCAGTTTCAGTTTTGTGTCTCGGTTTTCTTTCGCCTTTGCTTTGACTATGACTCGACAGCTTTTTTTTTTGCTTTTTTAGTGTGTAAAATAAGGGTTTGTAATTTAATGTTTTTATGTCTGATTTCGTTTTCGTGTGCATTTCAGGGGGTGGTCGGGGGTGTTGTTCTCTATGCACGCATATTGTTGAAATTATGTAGCCAAAGACCTGGTCAACGAGGGGAGTTGGGCCGGGCTGACTGCTTATGAGTGTTCACCTTTTAAGGTCTTTGAAAGTAATTCGCACAGTTGGCTGAGTGTTAAGAAACCCATTCTGATTTTGTATTGGCTGTGGATGTAATTCTAGCTTGACAAACATATAAAGAGTTAATTTACTTAAAATTAAATGTGAAACAGCATGACAAAATATGTAAGCATAATGATAATTATTATTATTATTTGATTTTAATGCAAGTCCCATAAAAAGTGTCAATTAGGCTCATTTTATTTAGTTTAATGTATTACGTGTTATATTAAAGGATAGTATGTACATTATTTAATATAATTTCTTCGCATGTTTTTATACAAAATGCTTACATCCACAATTCGCCTTCGCCGCGAAATTTGTGCAAATGGCAAATAGTATTCGCACCACTGTGCTCAGCCGGTCACAAAAGTCTGAAGACACGATCCCCGTTAACTCACACAAGCGCGTACTCTCACAAGGAGCGCAACCTTTTACGGCCACTCACTCACACTCAAACTCTCTCTCACACACACACACACATACACACACAGCCAGCAGGACGAGCACGAACCCCCAAAAACATGACGCAGGAACAACATTAAAAGGCAGGAAGGAAGTGAACGGTCGAACGTATGCTCATATTTTGCAACAAATATTTTCATTAAGAGAGAGAGGAAGAGTGAGACGGAAAGAGTGAGAGGGGGAGGGAGAGCGAGAGAGAGAGACACTCGCTCTCTTTTGGCGGCACGTGTGTTCGCTTTTGGCTCTCTTGGCTGCGCTGTTCTCTTGATTGCCAGGTTTTCTGTTTTATTTCACTAACTCAATTTGAAATGCGTTCTGTAGAATTCACCCCTAAGCGTCTTCACGGTAATTTGAACACGTGCCGAGCAGCTGAGCGACCGATTGCAGTTTGGGTGGTAACTGCTGCACAACACCACCAGCCCACCACACGGGGTGGTTCCGTTGCGCCCGACGCTGCAGCGATCGTAAAATTTAACGATTTTGCTTTGCTTGAAGCTTACTCTGGAGCTTTTGTTGGCAATTAGCGCGCAAGTTTATTTTAGCTGAGTCTCAACTGTACTGGGTACACCCCCGGGCGCCGCAAAGCTTACAATGCACTCGTAAAAACAATCAACATGGCAACACTTACGAGCCCCTGGGGAATACGAGCGAAAGTGAAAGCTCGTCTGAAGGCTAACGGACAACGGGTAACGGTATTTAATGTGCAAATAGCTCATACTACCGAATGAGGCACCATTCCATGTGTTATTGTTGACGTCGCTAGCAACAAATTGCGTCGTTTGCCAAATCAACCCTACACAACAGACGGAACAGACACATTCCATGCCCCATGCTCTAACGACAACAAACAAATATGCACAGCGACAACAAACATAGGCAAAAACGGGAGTTATTTGTGTGGGTGTGGGGGGAGGGGTTGTTGTTTGAAGGGCGACATTCAACGACACTTCAATAGCCGCACACAATATCCGTTAGAGACCTTGGATGTGGGGTTGTATCCACTGCGTACATTACACTCAGTAAATTTTAATTAAAATGCAGCTGGCAACATGTTGCTAGAAGGTAAATGCAAGGAAACATGTTGCCAGCTAGAAGGATGCGACTAGCAACAAATGACATCTGTATTTATTGTTAAATTTATTCATTGCATTATGAATATAGTTAGCGGCTCAACTGGCTGAAAAGGGACCAGCAATGGGACGGTCTGGCAACCCCCAAGAGATGTCATACACACACACACACACACATACTGTCGCACATACACTGCGGCACACTCCACACGGCTATGGCATAAAAATAATTATATAAACTTGATGCCCGTTACCATCTGCCTGGCAATTCTCTTATTGTTAACCGAGCGACCGATTGTCGTGCATTTTCCACCCCATGATAATGTCGACGCCCACACATCTAAGACTCCCCCCTTTCGGTCTCGATCCACCCATTAACCGCACAGTTTTCAAAACAGCCAAAGCCAGAGAGCGGTATAAACATTTACGCCCGCCGACGGTAACTCACCGGCCTCGTGGCCATGGGGCCCTTGTCTCGCTTTGGGTCGGTTTTAACATGATTTGTTGGATTTGCCAAGATTTCCTAATTCCATTTGTCGGCCTTTGCCTGCTTGAGGGTTGTCGGCCAACTGAACGCTTGTTCTGCCTATCGCCGGTGGGTGTTTTCTAATTTGTTGGTTTTTGCGGCGTTGCATTTTCAAGTGATCTCTAGTGGGTGTTCAAATTGCAATGGGAATGTGACTAGTAACTCAGCTGAACATATGTATATAGTTCACTTATAAGTGAACTGTAAAGTACTTGTCTCATAGGCTTTGTTGCAATTTTTTCCAAACAAAGCTACAATAGACAATACAATAATTATCTGTATACACAGTCACAAAATCCAAAGTCGTAGTAAATTTATTTATAATCGTTAAAAAATTAAAATTTTTCTATAGCTTGTGATTTAATTGTTGGAAACTTCTCTACTCTTACAAACGAGAATGTTGGATTTAAAACATTTCCGTCTGAGCGTTGAAATCTAAAAACTTTAAATATATACTTATATTCATACATATAGTCGTCATTGCAATTTGTATGTCTAAATTGATGAATTATACATATTTCAGCAAATCTTTAAGCTGCATTCATTTAAATTAAAAGAAAGCTCCTTACCAGGTACATTATATAGCCACGTCAACTTAAACTTTGGTACTTAAATATATTTCCGCTTACCAATCGTGGCAATAGTTCACTTAATACTTAACTTAATCATTAAAATCTAACTGTTTTGTAATTTGTGTGAATTTCCGACATGAGGATTTTGTTCAGAACTTCGTTCATTTCCGATTTGACTTTTAATTTGCTGAACAGTTCATTTGCTTTAAGGAAAGATTGAATGCTGCTTGAATCTAATTGCTTAACATTAACTACAATTAAGTGATTTTATCAAAAGGCAAGAGCGTCGAAGCAATGCGTTTAATGAGTTACCGCTATCTCCATTGACTGAATTGCTTTGGGCCAGGTCCAGGGCCAAGCATATATTGCTGCTATCTTGATAGTTGGTATTTTCATATTGCTTAGCACTTCATTATGGGCGTCTATTAGCGGGTTGCATGACTTTGATATGCCCATTGTTGTGTCGCCCCAAGTTGATGTGGGAAACTGCGAGTGCTTCACAACAGCAATGACCACACAGAAGTAGCTGCTATAATAATACAAAAAAAACTACCGCTGAGTAGTGAAGTGAGTACTCTTTTTCTTTTGGGCTTTTGAAGCTACTTAATGGCGCAGTATTTTATGTCTTTCTGTGGGTCGTTACACTCCCGACTAAAACTGTTTTGTGCCAAAAAAAAAAAAATGGAAAGCATATGCAAATGCTCATACTCCTCAAAGCTGATGTTGCTTGAGGTTGTTATTGCTGCTGTTGTTTGGCAACTTCCTTTCCCGCGTTTCTGTTGATTTTAAGACTTTCTACGCATCGTTAGACAGCATAGCCACATGTTGATGTTACCAAATCCCATAGCCACATCAAAGGCAACTCGCTAGTTGCCCCAATCCGCCTATCAGCCCCCTCCCCCATTTCAGCATAATCCCTTTCCCCCTTTTGCTGGGGGACTGCGTTTATTACGCCTTTTAGTACGCATTTAATTCCAAATTGTGAGCCGACTCGCTTCAAATTTCAGTTAATTGTTTGATTTGCCCCTGCGGTGCAAATGAAGTCAAAGTCAAAGAATTTTTGTTGGCCACAGAAATAATTTAGGACTTGGCCAACAAACTGCGCTGGCGGCCAAGGAGCAAGTCAAACAAATGCTACACATTTAATGCCTATTTGTATTTATGTTTGTTTATTATTAAAATCAGCTTGTTTGCACTCATTTGTGTGCGTGTGTGTGTGCGTATGTGTGTGTTTGTGTGTTGGTGTGCAACTCATAAATATGCAAGTCATTAATAGAAATTTGATGTACCCGAGGCCAAAGCATATCTGAGTCGCAGCCACATCAAAATCCACGCCTAAGTCAAAGCAACAACCCCAAATACATGCTGCCAGAGAGGAGTAGCGGCGTGGGAGTTGGGTGCGGGGCGGATTTGGGTGTCTGGTGCAAGTGGGCTGCTGGATTGACAGGCTAAGCGCTCCATGGGGATTGGGTTGTAGTAACGGTGTAACTGGCACTCTGCCTCCTCAAACTCTTCAGCTGACTGCGCCGTCTGCAGTTGCCTCATAAATTGAGTAAAAATTACGCTTCATTTGATTTAACACAATCGAATTGTTGTTGCTGCTGTTGCCTTTATTCTGTCAAGGCATTTGCTATTTTGTGGCATAACATTCTGCCTTTTAACATGGTTACCAGTCTCTCTGGATATGGGGTCTGCCTTTCAGCGACAATTGGATTAGGACATCATGTCCATGACGCGGACCAGTAACCGTTACTCAGTAAAGCGATAATGGGGTGGAATCCAGTTGAATTTTTGGAGATATGTGTCAAATATCATTTTGAGTATTGCTTGGATTAAAATGCAGTATCAGCAATTCACATTTCGTTCTGATACTTCCAATATTTCTCTATTTACTGCAAATTATTGCGATCATGCATAAAGTGGGGCTAATGAAGATGGTGCTGCAATAAGTATTATAGGTCACAAATAGTAAGTTTTGCAATCATTAAACAAAACCTACATGAATTCAGTGCATATAAATAGCAGTACGCACACTTTATATGTAGATATACCCCCTTAAATTTTATCTTTATTGTTATTTGGTCAATTAATAATATTGGTTTAAATATTCGCAAGTAGCGTGCAATCATTTGAGCCAAATCTCTGGCAACTGCTGAGCTGCGATCGTTTCGCCTGCCCCAAATGCAATAATAAACACATTGTCTTCACTTCTTCTTCTGTCGTTGCTGCTGCTGCTACTTGGCTGCTGCGGTATATTTTTTATAGCCTTCTTTTATTTGCAGTTAGCCGCAGATAGCACGGTACAGCTTGGCAGTCAAGCAGAAGGCTAATATTTCCGCTATTGCCGGCGATTTCTTTCACTTTGCCGCGGGCCACTGCAAGTTGCACATGTTGCGCCTCACTTTGCTTTATGCTCACCTCCTTTTCAACTCTTTTCTTTTCGTTTCGTTTCTTTTATTTTTTATTGACAAGCAGCGCCTGTTACATGTAACAGCTCCTGGACCGTGGGCTGCTGCCAAAGTTGCAGCTGTAGCTGTAGCTTCTCTGCTTGCGGCAATTGTAACATCCGCAACATCCGCACATGTGGCCTGGGCTGGGTTGGGTTGAATTGGGTTGGGTTGGGCTTGTTGTAGATCTTGGCTACCCTGTGTGTTGCCGCGCCTGGCCTGGCCGGGTCTCGTGTCGTGGCAGCATTGTTATTGTTTATTGATGCACTACTTTGCGCTATTTTCGTGTGGCCAGGCAGCAGCCAGCAAGCAGATGGCGCACGAGTGGGCGTCCAAGAAGAGAACCAGAAACCGCAACGTAACACAGCTAAGAAAATGGCAGCAACAGCAACAAAAACAACAACAACAGTGCAGTTTGCGTTGAAGCTAAAAATACATAAATTGTTTCAAACTCTGCAGATTCACAGATCTACAACGATCTCCAGATGTGGCTGACCCGAAAGCAGCATTGTGTCTATACAGAGTACAAAATTATAGCTTAAATAAAATTAATATTGATCTTGTAACAAACTTGGAGCGAAAATTTAGAAACATGCAGCAGTTACAATTTTTTTTTATAATTTCTTTGAATTATAGAATTTGATACACTCGCATTCCAACCTATCGGTAGAAAACTCTAATTAACCTAGCTAAAAGAACAATGCAGCGATCCACAGTTTCTTTAAACCATAATTCAAGTTGCACAATTTCCAGTGAGTGAAATTTTATTTGAAGAAAATTGCTTACTGTGTATATGCATAACGCTATACGCCTAAGTGCGGACGTAATGAGCCTTGTGGGCGGGGTCAATGCAAAGTGGAATTCAATTAGTTAACCAGTTGCGGCAACTTGGCTTAACTATAACTGCAACTGCTGCAGCCACTTGACAACTTTCGCCCATAAAGTTCGCTGATTCATTAGCTAGCCTGTCTCTCTCTCTCTCTCTCTCTCTCTCTCTTTCTCTCTGGGAAATTTGACAATGCCCAATCACATAAACACAACGGCATAATTAGGATGGCCAAAACTGCAACCTGAGTTGGCAACCGCAACAGGCTGTGGCAGAGCCAGACACAGAGGCATAGATAGCTTTAGTAGCTGTCCAACTGTCGCAATTTTATTGAATTGTCAAGTTTGCGGGATTATACATATGGCCGAGAGTTCGACGTTACCTTAGCTGCCTGCCAATTACAGCGAGACTTTGTCGCTGCTGCTTCTAGTGCTGCTGGTGCTGCTGCTGCGGCTGCTGTCGTTTGGCAATTGCAGTTTCTTTTGCTTGGGCAACAATTACGTATGGGATAGCTGGTTGGTTGCTTGACTTTTTCTTTTGGCTTTTATGTCGCATGTAATTAGTCACGATGTTGGCAGACATACTGCAGGCCACTCCAGGCACACGGCCAGCTGATGTTGTCGTCCTCGTCTGGAGCCTGCTGGATGAACTAGTCCAGCCTGGGTACCACAGAGTTGCGATTCTTGACTTGCAGCTTGGCAATCGATGCCGCCTGTTGTTGCTCCTCTCGCTGCTGGTGCTGCTGCTGTTGCTGATGATGATGATGATGATGGTGGTGACTAGTGTCTAAGCCTTTGTTGTTTGCCGTTAAGGCCAGATGAAGGTACTACGACACAGGCAATGGAGAAACAAACTCAGATGCTGCTGATTTTTGCTATTGCGGAAGTGTGAATTATAGTCGCAAGAGATGCTGCCCCGCTGCTAAGTGTGCAATTTATGGGCTGCTGCTGCTGCAGTTTGCGGCATTTAAGCTTCAGCATAATTAGGCCAATTAGCTCTCTGCAAACTGCTCATAAATTTCAAGAATTTCTGTTAGAGGCGATCGGCTGCAGCAGCCTTCGATTGTTGCAAGCAACGTGCACCAAACATACATTTAGCACATTCATTAAAAGTTTAACGCCAGCTAGAACAACATACACACATACATACACACACGAAATAATTTATAGCCACATGCAGTGCTCAATAATAGAGTATTAATCAAAACACAGTTAATTTCAAATTGGATAAAATACTTTAGCACAATGAGAACCGGTTACTGACTGCTTCGCAACACTCATTACCCCAGAGCCAGCCAACGCTCAGCGTTGAAAAATGAAACAAAATTTCAGAGTTTCAAAGTTTTGTAAGTACTTGAAAAACTTGGAACTGCTGCGTAATGTTGCCAACAACAACAACAATAATAATAATAATAATAATAACAACAGCAACGAACACATGTACAAATGTGTATTAACAGCAAGAGAACAGCTACAAAAAGAGTTTTTTGAAAAACAAGTATTTATGTTGTAGTTGCAAGTGCTGATGTGGCAGATACCTTCCAGTTTTTACATTTTAAATGCTATTCCCATAAAAAATTTTAATATCAAAAGATTATAAAATATATTTAACAAACTTTTCTACTAACTTGGTAAAGATAACATATTTAAAATAAATTTGATTTTCGCATAGTATTTGATACCCTTTATCTCAAACTGGTAAGCTTGAATAATTACGTGATTGGAAAAAAGTTACTCGAGAACAGCTGCTGATTATCAATGATATGTATCGTACATACTTTTGAGTTGTAGATACCTTTTCCAGACAATAACATATTTTGTCTGAAATAGGTTATACCCTATATTAATATTTCATATCTGTTTAAAGGCACAAACAGTTTGTTGATGGCTGGTTATTCGGATGTGCTCGCCTCGCACTTGAGACTCTGAACTCTTCATATCGTGCACTTGAATCTGTTACGCAAATGTGCGTAATGCGCATGAATATGGATGGATACTTGGTAGACAAGTATGAATACGATTGCGAGTGAGAGTGTGAGTGTTGTTTAAATATTGGAGCCCACATGCAAAAGGCCAGCAACAGCAACGGTAAAGCGTTCCGCTAGGCAGGCCTTCAGTTTTTTCTTTGGCTAGGCGCGTGGGCCTTGGCAGCAACTCCAAGCTAGGAACCTGGAACTTGAGCTACTGCCTACAAAGAAAAAGGTCTGTGCCGGCCGCGACTTTTGGGTCGGTGAAGTGCCTTGAAGTGGCCGAAACAAAAGTTACGAAAATGCTAGCCCATAAACTTAAGCAATTTGTTAAAGTAATGCTTTAGACCAAGTTAGTTTCGTGTATAAGCAACGCTTTGCTTAAATCTCTTATTATTATATACATATATGACAGTCTATTAGTTCTACGGAACTTGGCTTTGTGTTGCGATTGCTGCCATTAAGCCTCTGTTTTTAATGTAAATTACACTTATGACGCGAGTTCAATTGAAGTTGTTAAATAAAAAAATACATTTATGACAATTGCCAGTTCAATGTTCGGCGTGGAGAACAAGAGAACGTTTACAACAACTGGCATTAATTGAAGTTCAATTGAGTTGAACTGGGTGGAAACTTTCTCAACATGTCTCTCATCAGAGGGGTTTCACACAAATCAAAGGGTATAAGGATGGAGAGCGGGCTTTGATTGACTGACACAAAGCTGTGTAGCTTGATTGTGCGAGCTAGCTACAATTAATCCTTTAAGCAAGTGGCGGCTGTGAGTACATAAACTCAATTTAGCGCACACACGCTGTCACACAATTCGCAATCAGTGCACCGAATACTAGATACTATATACCAGAAACTAGATACAAGATACATTTTACCAAATGGCTTTCGGCCTAGACCAACTAAGCAGCGCGACATGTTGGGTAATTTGGAGAATTTATGACAAGCATTATGGCTCCACTGGAGCTCCACAACAGAAAATGCGTCTGGCTGCAATTGTATTTGGCTTTGGCTCTCACTATGACTCTGTCTCTAGCTGTAGCTCAAGCCTTTGGCTGTATCTGTGTCTATTCTGACCGCCCAAACCAGTTTCATTATTGTACACTTTTATATATATATATATATATTTATACAACACGCTTTACTTTGTGATTACTCACGCTCAACTGGCCACAGATACAAGAACCCGCTGATGATCGTGAATTTTCTTTTGGCTGCCAACTTCAAATCCAGCTTCAGCTTTGACTTTAGCTACCAACTACCATAATGGTCGACGGGACGATTCCCAGTGCGAATCTTTGACGTCGGCGTATTTTGAAGATTTGATAAATTAGAAATGCCAATTATACAAATAGTTAGAAGTTGCTGGTAAATCGTCAAAACTGCTGCCAGTTTTAGAAGCAGCAACTGTTGTCACTTATAGTTTGCAGAGTTGGGGGCGTGACACGAATATCATCGACTAATTTGTTTTTCAAGATTGATTTGATATCTTCGAAAACAGAATGACTAAGAATACAGAAATACTCATTTTGATTTTTGTTAACATATCAATTACAACTCGAAATCAAAAATAGGTAAGGCACCTCTCTTATAAGTTTAGGATTGAATCTATATTTTAAGGCGCTCAGATTTTAAAATACCCATTTGGTAGCATTCTTTAAAAGATCTATTAGGAGTGCTCTGTTTTATGTCCTAAACGAAAATCAGTCGATCAACATTGATTGCAAGAAGTCCTGCCATATTGGAAAACTGTTTGATTGGGCATGCTCGTTACTTACGCTTCGTGTTCGATTCGTGTCTTAGAGAGCGATAATATCGAACACGCATTCGTCTCTAGCAGGTTGAGTGGCCAGCTTGACAGGCCGCCAAAGGTGCGGCAGAGACTCAGGCCGCAATCTCAGCGGCCTTAATACAGTTATGGCCAAATCCCTGCAGCTTTTAAATTGCTTTTGGTCTCTGCCAGTCCGCTGATTCGCCAGTTGCCAGTTTACCAGTTGTTAGTTTGCCAGTCGCCAGTTTACCAGCTGCCTTTGTTGTTTGTCTAAATGTCAAATGCAATTGCAGTTCGCTCGGATGTACATTTGTGAGCCGCCTTTTGCCTTTTGTCTCTTGCCTTAGCCATTGCCTTGCTCTTGGGAGTTTTGCGGCTGCTCTTGCAGCTTGTAGAACTCCAGCTTTAATTGCGCAAACTCTTCAAAACTGTGGCATAATGTTAAAGTTTGCGCTTATATTTTGGGGTGTGGCGCATACAAACACACAGCACTGCTGCAAGCGGGAACGAGTTCGAGCTGAAGCTGCGTCTAGTTTTGCATTGCGTATACGCCAGTGCAACCTCTGCATTTCCCAGGACCTAATTCAATTAAGTTGTCGCGGAAATTGGCTAGGAGTACGTGTCGCCCATTCTTTTTAGCCGTTTCGCTTTGCAATTTAAATAAATCATCAGCGCTTGCCGTGTGTCGAAGCACAAAACACAAGTTATACTTCTGTTTTCCCTTCGCTGTCGATGCATTTTGAGTACGTGCCACATGCCCTAGACTTGTAGCCAGACCTTCGTGTCTCGGATCTGGCTTTCTGTGTGTCTGGCAATTTTGCCAATTCTGTGCTATGGCCTGGGCCATGCACTTTCCAATGTTCGTGCCGCTGCTCCAGTTTTTTCTTTGTTTGCAAGTTGTTAGTTGTGCCTAGGCCAGGGCATTACCGTGCGATAATACCGCAATTCATCATTATTATATTCTGTCTGCAACTAATGTTGCTGTCTTTTATTTTATTTTTTTTTACCATGCTTGCACGTCAGTTGCCGGCGCTCTAATGATCGGGCTCCGCATTTTGATATATTGACACGTAAACAAAACACAACAAAAAACAAAACAAAAACAGCAAAGTGCATAAGGCAAATACAAAGTGCTCGTTCATCATGCCGCTGCAATTCGTACACCTATTTCTTCCTCCTGCTAAACATGGCTACAATTGCAAGTAGCTAAATGCATATGTATATGCATATATGCTGCGTGTTGGAGGCATGGCTGGAGCCACCGACTTAATTCGGCGTTAACTGATTGGAATTCTAACGGGCATTGCAAATGATTGCCGCAAATCTTGAAGCTCATTAGGCGGCGGTTTAACCAACTTGGCTGCCAGCTTGTTTATTTAAATCTAAGCACAAGCATTTGTTCAGGGACAGCTCCACAGTCAGAGCCACCAAATTATAGCAATTGGCAAAGCGGGCTGCAGGCTTGTACTGTGTGGCACTCCACCGAATTTGCTAAAGAGGCTGGACTGCAATCATTAGGCTTAAGCTTAAGCCAAAGCCCAAGCCGCCAAATGGCCATGGAATGCTGGCGATAAGGAATCGCGAACCTAACGAATTTACAACCTCAAATTTAGATCAATAAAAAGCACGCAAAAGACCACCAAAAATGAAAACAACGAAATTCGTGCAACGAAACTTTAATACACTTAACAATCAGAGATCGAAGGAAAAGGAGATTATATTTGTGAAACTATGCGTATATTTGAAATGAGTTCGTTTATATTAATGTATTTTAAATGGATCTCTAATTCATTTAAATCGGACATTGTTTCTGTAGCATTAGCAATTTGCAAGCCATATTTGATATGTTTTTAGACAATCATTTGCTTAACCAAATGAAATTTCTCTCTAAAAGTGTGTATGCTGACAAATTAAATACAAATTCTTTTTAGTAAGTTCTTAACCTATTGTAAACCTAGACGTCATAACAAACTGCATGTACCCAACTCAATGACATACCAATTTGTTTGCTGCCAGCGAAGTTGGCAGAGGACCAACCCAAAAAAGCGCACAGAACAATGCCAAAAGCGTTGCTGACCTCAGTGCGAGGATTTGGTTAACTGTGTGTGTGTGTGTGTATGTGTGTGTGTGTGTGGGTGTATATGCAAGTGTTTGTAAGTGTGTGTGATTGTGTGCTAAGCTTAACCCATTATGGCGCCTTATGTACGAAACACTGCACACGAAACGAAAACACACAGAGAGAGTCAACGAGTGATTGACTGAGAGGGAATAGAGGAGCAATGGGCAGGACTAGGACCCGTCCAGCAGTTGCAATGCTGTCTGCTGATGCTGCTGTTGTAGTTGCTGCCGCATCGGATCCTCATCAAAATGATTGCATCACGAAGAACAAATTTAAACGGCGATTACCGCCCAGCCGCCGCCTCACGCCTACCCCTCCCCTTGGCTTGCTGTCACTTGCGGGGCCCTGGCAATTTCTAAAAATGCAGCTAAACGCATAAGTACAAAGTATGAGTATGAGTCTGATTCGGTCTTACAGCCAAACTCAAACTATGAGTCGCTGTAGTTGGGGTCTGTTGCCCGGACTTATGGGCTTTCACAAAATGCCGCTGTGATTAAGTTGCATGAAAATTATAGTTTTCCAAGAACTTTTATGTCGCTTTAATTGATGCATCTCCGGATGCGGTCCATCCAGTTGCGGAGAGAGCCACAAGTTAGCGAAGTTTTGATCTTCGAGGCGCGTTAACATCTCGACTCGCAGCGAACAACAAATAACTTTCAACAAGCTCGTTAAGATGAAAGCCTGTTGGGATATCGGCATAAATATATAGATTTCACAATTCTATAAACTGTGGAGATAATTTTAACATATGAGGGTGACAACTCTGACTGCTCGAATTGGAATTGTGGAATTGTGTTCGCCTTCGCTGCCAACTTTTGTAAAGCAAATTGGCTATTACGCTTTTGAGGGGCAAGTGTAAATATTGTGATTGCATTTTGCAAATATGCTTTTAGATTTATGGCTATAATTACAGATAAACACACATACACACACACACATGCACAGAAATGCATATTTTGTATACGTATTCTTATGCAAAATCAAATCGTGCGGCAAACGTGTAACTTAATGCGATTTTGTTGTAAGCGACGCCAACAACTGCAAAGTCGCCGACTCTGGCATTGACTGAGATGCAAACAGAGAGAGAGAAAGAGACACGGAGAGGGAAGGGGAGAGATGGAGGGATAGAGAATGAGAAGGGGATGCGAGAGAGGTGTAGAATTGACAATCGCGCAAGCGCACAAGTTTTCGCGCCTTTTATTGTCGGCCAGTTGCTCAATTGGGTCCCACTGTCCCCGTTGTCCCACTGTCCTCGCTGTCAGTCCTTCAGTCTGTCCAGTTGTCAGTTTAATGCTCGAGTGACTTAACACGCAAATTAATTAAATGCGACTGCGCCTGCATCTGCATCTGCGGCTTGTAGTGTGTGTTGCCAACAAATTGCTTTGTGCTTTCTGCGAGTGCTGCAACAACAACGACAACCACGGCAAACAACATATTACATACAAATTGTGGCAACATGCAGCAGTTGCAACTTATATAAGGTTTATGCATATGTATGTGCCTTGAACTAATAGACTGACCCTGACCCCGAGCCTGACCCTGACCATTAAGATGTTACCAATTCAGCTACCGATTCACATTCGCTTTCCGACTTTGTGAGCCTCAATATAGTCACATGTATACACAAACATACATATATATATCTGTTTGTAAGCCACCTGTCCATCGAGCAATCTCTTCTTGTTTATCTGACTGAGTCAGGCGATTAAAGTCCATTTTATTAATATTTGACAACGATCTTAAAATCTGGCATGCAACAAATTATTATTTAATATTCGTTCCTATAAAAGGAAATAAATGTGAATAATACATTGGGCAAGTAGTAGGTCTGCCAAGATCTCAAAGACTATCAAAACTCTAGACAACAAGGCAAACATAAATGAGATGATAACTTATAATTCAAACCGTAATTATACGTAAACTCAATTTTAAGTCGCAATAACTTTGATGAATATCGCAGATCTGCCGTTGCTATGTGACTGCAATAGTTGATTTCAATTGCTTGAACTTTGTATCCGATTACATAAAGTACACATTAACTTCGATAACGTCAAAAGCCGGCCTTAGAATTATAAGAGTTGCAACACTTCGAATAATAGCTCCCAGTTTTGATGTTTTAAGAGATATGGGCAATAAATTGGTTCTGTGTGTTATCGCATAGAATACATAGATGAACAACATTTTACATTTTTACGAAAGTCCGCTTAGATTGCGTACAGGGTATGTACTCTGTCGAGTGGCCTCAGCTGAAGTGCTCTTTTTATCTATATTTTGTGGAACACGACTGGATCTTCTGTCGGTCCCGACCCACCTGACGCTGGGGTAATTAACTCAACTGGAGCGAGCTCCAAATGCCGCTTTACAATTTAACAAATTTATTGATTGCATTTCATTGCTCGCTCATATCTGCTCTGTACATTTACACGTATTGCAGCCTACAACTCGAGTCCACTCGACGCTACTCGACTCGACTCGTAACTCATGCCCCAATTTAAACGGCGGCATGTGCATGACAAAGGGGCGGTGCGCAGCGGGGCGTGGCTTTGCTCACTTATGCACGTTAAAGACGCTGGCAGCGTCATCGGCTCTAATTGGAGTAAATTATGTTTACACATTTAGTCGTGCAATTAGGTCAGTATTGTGTGCGTGTGTGTGCGTGTGTGTGTGTGCTTCTGATTTGATATGAAATGCATAGTGTTACTCGATTCTCCATAATTAAGAACAAGTTTGTGTGTTTGAGGGGTCGTGTGAGTTCTGTTGCCTGGTTTTATCTCGCATTTGGATTTCGGAATACTTAATTAGTTCTCGCGCAACAATTTATGTTAAAAATTTACGAAATGGATAGGAAATGCATTTACAATGTCGTAAATATATTTCTTGTCTAATATTTCTCATAGGTTAAACGAGCAGATGCATAAGAATGTCAGCAGGCAGTTAGGACGTAACCTATGACGTCAAAACGTAACCCATGACGTCAAATGTTAAGCCCCCATATATGTAAGTTGCTTAGTCTATGCAGAATGAATAGACGGAAGTCCAGCACTTCTGAGACTCGCAGCATTATAGACACCATTTCTAAAATTAAAACGAACGCTCAGCAGATTTTTTTTATAACACAGCACAGGTATCGATATTTTCAACATTCTCTGGCTGACTCACGGGTTCAAGCAGTTCTCAATCGCATATAGAGATTGCACGTGCATCTAATGCAAATCCACGCAATTTAACGCTCAAGACAACCACGCCTCACGCTTGGAAAAAACAAGAAAACCTGCAAAAAGTTGAAAGTATTGAGAACATCAAATGAATATTTTTCTTTATATAATTAGAGTTTCACTGCAACTGGGTTTTTCCAAGCGTGAGAGCACTGAGAGAACGAGAAGAGATTGCTTGTAAAAATTCGCTCAACTGGTTTTTTTCTTTCTATGCTTTTTTTTCATTTTATTGATTGCTCGTCTTGACGCACCCACTGTGCACCCGATGCTCCCATCGCCGCGGTCTGCGTTCTGGACCGGTTATCGCTCAGCAGCACAGCTTAGCTCGCTTTCCGCTCAATTCTCTATTCTCACATTCGCCTTTGGCACGGCTCGAGACTTTTTGCCAAGTTCAGTTTTGTATTAAAGCTGCTCCCGAACTGAGCGGCTCTTTAGACGGACGACGGAGCCAAACGAGTGAACGCAGCGCGACGCAAAAAAAAAGAAAATAAAAAACAAAAAAAAAGTAGTAAACGAGTTTTCCCTCCACCCAGAGAGTAATTGGCAGCCATGTCGTGCAAGTATTGTAAGCAAGAACAATTGTGGCAACTGTGCCCGAGCTTCTAAACGAGCTCTTCTAACCAGCTTTGGCTTCACAGCTTCAGCAATTCTGCTACTACTCAGCCCATGCCTGTTCCTGTTCTCCGGCTCCGTTGCCTCCACGGGCATCTATGCTAGAGTCAGTACTGTCTACTCCAATCGCGCCTGGATCTCCAATGAGCAAATCGATTTCCAAGGCAGATCTGGTGCCAGAGCAGTAAAATCAGCTGAACAGGACCAGCAACATCCGCAACAAGACCGCCAATTAACAGCTCAGCAGTCATGGAGTGGGCAAGCCAGTGCTGCGCGTCCCTCAGCAGCCGCTGGTACACAAAATCTACGCCCAAAGACGCAACTGCAGCAGCCAATTTCAGCTCCAGCTCCAGCTTCAGCTCCCGCCCCAGTACCCGCCCCAGCAGTCACCGTTCACGGCGTTGATAGACCTAAACAGGCATCTACTCAGCCATCCAGTTCGTCGGGTCCCACTCGTCCGCCAGCGCATTTAAACTACCGCGAACGCTTTAGTTCCAAGCTCTTTCAGCCAATCGCGCGCAACAATGCGCGAAAAAATGTGGTCTACTCCCCATCTTCGGTGCACTCCATGCTGGGTTTGCTTTATTGCGTTTCCAGTGGCCAGACTAGCGACGAACTGCAGCGAGCGGGTAATTTTGACTTAGGTAAAGTTGACACGGCCTTGGACTTTGCGAACGTTGGTCAGCAGCAGAAGAAGCTGGTGAACACACGGTTGATTGTGGCCAATAAACTGTACTACAATCGTGAACTGTCCGGACTGAATGCCCGATATGAGGCTTTTGCACGTGATTACTATCAGTCCGAAATTGAGAAGGTTAATATGAGGAGGCCCCGGGATACGGCAGCGGAGATCAATCGATGGGTGTCCCGAGCGACGAATAAAATTATAAGAGAACTGGTTAGTCCCAATGACATTGATGAGCAGACGCAGGCCATGATGGTTCATGCCATCTACTTTAAGGCGCGCTGGGCCAACGAGTTCTCCGCAATGGACACCACACCAGCGAAGTTCCAGCTGAATGGGGTCACTCCAATTTCGGTGCCCATGATGTATAACGATGATATCTATGCTTATGCACAGCTCCCGGAACTGGATGCGGCAGCAGTAGAGTTGCCCTATGTGGACAGCGAGGTGTCCATGCTTCTGATTCTGCCTAATCAGCCAAATGGTCTGGCGCAGCTGGAACAGCGATTGGCGATTACCAATCAAGATTTGAATGCAATTGCCGCTAGATTGCGCCGTGAAATGGTTACGGTGCGTGTGCCCAAGTTTCGCATTGAGTTCGAGCAGGATATGTCGGGACCGCTGCAGGAGCTGGGCGTGCAACGCATGTTCACCAGCGAGTCGGAGGTTGATGCGATGCTCTCGCGACCGGTGCGTGTCTCCAAGGTGCTGCAGAAGGCCTTCATCGATGTGAACGAGGCGGGTTCCGAGGCAGCTGCCGCTTCTTGTAAGTTAACTTCACACGCAAAGCTAATCCATATTTGATGCTAACCCTCAATTTTGTCTAACCTTCTCATAGACGCCAAGTTTGTGCCTCTCTCGCTGCCGGTGCAATCGCTCGAGTTTACTGCCGATCATCCCTTCCTATTCGCCATACGCACGTCCGATACGGTGCTTTTCATCGGTCACGTGGTGCAACCGATCCAGGTGACTGGGAGCCAATAAATATCGAGATACAATCCTTTTTCCCACCACCCTGTAAGCCGCTTCAATGCGCCGTCCCTAGCCTCTAAGTTAAGTGTACGCATTTGCTACTTGTAACACAACATACTCGTAATTTTTACTTTATAATACATATTGAAATTTTTCAAAAATACATTCGTAATATTTGCGTTTTTCCGGTAGCCTTTTTGGAGCTGATTGCTCAGTCTCTGTACCTTTTCCAGCAGCTGTGCTATATACCAGATTCCCAAGTTGAATGGTTTTTGCCCGCAACACAAACATAAAGCTGGTAAACCCGTTTTTGCTCACGACAAATGAAGCCGGTCGGGCAGAGATGGGAACTGTAAGATGGCAGCTACAAGCTATAACAAGTAAGAATGCTCTAGTCGAGAGAGCTTGACTACCAGATACTCTGCGTATACGCAACGTGATATGAATGTGTATATGTTTGCAGAAAAGGCTTCCGCTTAATATGTAGTAAAAATGTATATATATTATATACGATCTCCGTACATGTTTTTTAAGCGAACAGTACACTAACTGTGAAGTTAGTGCTATGTACAGGTACATTCCTATTTTAGTTGGTAATCGATTACTGACGACACTTACTCGGCTGTTGATGCTGTTCAAAAAAATATCTACTTTATGGAACCGGCGATAATTCCTTCTGCCCGTTACATACTTCTGCATATTTTTAAGATACCCTTTTTGTTTTTCAATTTTCAATTGGTTAGGCTATTAAAATATTCAAGTTCTTCTGACTGGCTAAACAAATGCAAATTTCTTAATCGCATTGGTGCAACTTCCTCAATTGAGAAACGAGATCCACCATATTGCTGGGAAGTCCAGCTTTAGCAGGAGAGTGCTACTGGTCTATGAGTAATCGAGAAATCTCGTGAAAAACCCAATAGCTAAACAACAGTGTGGCTATCATCGCTTATTTCATTATTCTAAATACGTTGTGATATATAATTAGACATTGATAATGAGAGAATACAAAGAAGGAAACACAGCACAACAAAGTTATTAAACAGCGAAGAGCGCCCGAGAATTACACGATCTTGAACCATTAGTCCCATGAATTTAATTGTTGCCTTCGAATATCAACTGATAAGAAAACATGTTTCTCTTCTCAAATGCGAAGTGGCAGCAGACAATACCCAGTTTCGAGTGCCGCAGATTAAATACCCTTTCAGATATTTATCTGAATTATTTTAAGCCACGGACAAGGGTATGAAGTACCATTAAACTATAGCTTCGGATTTTGGCTTAAGCAAAAAATGCCCGAATATATTTTGATTTTGTTAAAAAAAAATAATATTAAAACTAAATCTAATATTTAATACTTGGTACATAGCTTATGAAAGCGCTCTATTATACTAATTTAATATGTTATCAATATATTATATTTAATTGAAGTCAACATAAAAGACAAGTGTCTTAAATATTAAGCTTAAACTTGTAACAATAGGAAATAAATCAGTAAATATCAAAGTATCCAAAATGACTGCTGCAATGCCTCTATTAATATGTAACAGATTTAGTGACTAACTCACATTACCCTCACATTCTTATGGTCTGTAAGTAAATAGACTAAACATATATTGAGAACAGGTCTAATTGCTCCGTAATCAATTTGCATCTCGTCACTGCTGCCAATTAGGTTACGTGCTTGAGCATCAGCGACTATCAATTCATTCAGCTGTCTCACTCCCGATTCCCCACTTACTCTCCGTCACTCTTATTAACTAAGAATTTCATTTAAAAACATCTTTTTTTTAAATTTTTTTGATGTTGTTTTGAATCTCTAAACCGGCTCAATGTCGTATTGTATGTAGAATTTCCCATATCTCGTGTTTGTATTTAATTGACTGCGAGCAATAGAAGCAACAACAGCTAACTATTAAAAGCCAAGACTAAAGCACAGTTTAAGCTTGGAAATACCCTCAAGCATGTTCAGCAGCAACTGGAGACGACTTCACCTCACAGTTGGAACCCTGCTGCTGCTCAGTACCCATGTGGCTGGCAATCCGGCGGCAGCCTCCAATGAACGCTTCGCACTCCGTCTGGCCACCAGCTTGGGGTTAGCACAGCCCAAGAGCAATGTGGCCGTTTCCCCGCTCCTGCTGCAGTCGGCCCTAACGCTGCTCTACGCCGGCGTCGCACCCCAATCCTATGCGACGGCCCAGCAGCTGCGTGTGGCACTGGAGCTGCAGCAGCTGGGCGGCGCGGAACAGGCACTGCAGCAATTTGAGCAGCTACTCGGCCAGCTGAAGCAATCCTCAGCGATTGGCTGCCAGCTGCGGCTGCTCAGCGAGTTCTACGCTGAGCACCGATACACCTTCAGCTTTCGAGATGAGTTTGAGAAACGGGCAGCGACTCTGGGCATAGGCGTGCATCGTCTGGACTTTGACGACTTGGCGAGCGTGGCACAAGCGATTAACTACAATTTCCTAACACGCAGCAACTACAGTGTGGGCGAGTTGGTCAGCAGTGGGATGCTGGATGCGAGCAGCGGCTCCGATACGCCCTTTCTGCATGTTTCGGCGCTGACTTTCCGAGCGCCCTGGGCTCAGGCTTTCGATCCGCAGGAGACGCAGCGCATCAATTTCTTAAACGCTGGCCAGTCTCACAAACTGGTGGATGCCATGTTCGTGCAGCATCGCTTCAAATACGCTGAGCTACCTGGGCTGGATGCGATTGCAATTGAGATTCCCTTCGCCACAGCAGGACTCAGTCTGCTCATCGTCTATCCCAATCAGCCGAACGGTCTTGCAACACTCGAGCGTCAGCTGCAGAGCTGCGATCTGCAGCAGCTGCGTCGACAGCTAAGTGGACGCAAGTTGGCTTTGACGCTGCCCAAATTCAGTTTGTTGGCCCACGCAGATCTGCGCTCTGTACTGGAGCAGGTAAGTAGATTTGATATCCCTCTTAGCCATAAACCCAAAGTTAGCTAAATGGACTACTGAATTTGAAAGATAAAGCTACATATATTTAAGCTTGCCAGAAATATTACTGTACATTACAAACTTGTTTTTATTGGATGTCACAACTACCCAGCCACAAAAATATATAAACTTCTTAATTTGGAAAGCTGTCAGCTCTTTAAGTTTTAAGGTCCTAGTTCTAGTTTTTGGTAAGTACACAGCTAAATTGCAAGATTTAATGTTCCCCATGTTCCTTTATAAATGTATATAGGTAAAAAGATACAGTTTAAAGGATAACTTCACAGTGTGTTAAATCTGATTTTTTAAATAGTTTAGAGAGTATCTCTAAGTTTGAAAATTGTAACGTCAGTTGTCTCCGTTTGCAGTTGGGCCTGTCGAAGCTCTTTACAACGGACGCTCAGCTGCACAATGTGTTTAACTCGTTTTTGGCCAGTTCGGCGCCTCATTTGACAGCCGTGCCGCATACAGTGCTACTGGAGCTGAGTGAGGAAGGCGCCGAGGCGGGGCAAACTTTGTGTAAGTCGCTTCAAATTAGTTTAAGGATTATGCACAACATTTAAACAGCTGCCACTTGATGTTGTTCTGCTTCCAGTTGCAGCCTTTACCGATCTATTCCGCAGCACGCAGTCGCTGGTGATCAATCATCCGTTCTTCTATTCTATCGGCAACAACAAGTCGCTGCTACTGGCCGGACATGTGGTCGAAATCTAACCAGGGACCAGGGACATACTCACATGTTCTAATATATATGGCACAATACATACATATGTGTATATAAATGCAAAAGGTTATCGCATTATCTGCCCCACAATAATAACAACATTCAAAGGTGATAAACGATCTGCAAACAAAGTCAACAGCTGCTCTGCTCAACTAGATTCCGAATAGAAAATCTTCCGAACCTCAAAAGTCGCTCACTGCCAGCCACAAATTTAGTTCAATTTCGGACGCTCAACGGTCAACGCTCAACGCCAATCAAACAAATTTATAGCGCAAGTTATAAATAAAGCAAATAAAAAAGTCTCCATATATACATTATATATATATATTTAGATGATAATGATGTTCAGCGCAATTCAGTGTCTATTACGTAAGCCCCAATTACTGCCTGTAGCAACATACTTGTACATATAAGAACTTAATAAACTTGTACTCGAGCCTAACAACAGCAATAACAAAACCAGTCTATGAAAATAAAGTGACAATATTTATGGAGTGATCTTGTTGAAATTACAATAAACAAGAATAAACCGTTACATCTGTGTGGTCGAAGATTGAATACTCTGGCAGCCAAGCAAACTTGTTTATTTCGCAATTATTAACTATTATTACAAACTTCACAGCGAAAATATTGCAATTATAAAATAGGTCACAAAACAATAAACAATTGTCAACTTGTTACTCAACAGCTCAATTTTCAATATGTTAAAAGTTTTCAAATACTGGTTTGTGCAGATATTTCATAATACACACATATGTCGCAGCTATGAAAATTTATTTTGCTACTCGAGACGTATTTTGCTCTTACCAGATTAATAAGGTTAGCCAAGCAGAGTTCTTGGATAAGATTCAGCTATTCACCTCACTCAAAACGCTTAAGGATAAAATATGTTACATAATCCGTAATACCATCCAACTACCCCTCGAAAAGTATGGGAACAAAAAAAATGAAAAGCTTTAATGTGTTGTTTATAGTCTGTCATAACGGAATCAGGGTTCTTTTGGGAACACAACACATAATTAAATTGGAAATGTATTTAAAATATTGGTTTTATATGCAAATAGATGTGTCAACTGAAGATTATGCGAATGTCTGTCAAAGTACCTGTACGGCTGCCCCGAGATTCTAGAACTTAAAGCTAGATATACCAAAAAGAAATGAATATCGAGCTCTAAATATATATTTGCAGTTGCGCTGACAGTCATTGGTGGTTGCCAGGCAAAATCATCAGTCGACTTGAATGCTGCCCGGGATCGCAATCTGTTGGCTGCCGATCTTTACAATGCGATCGGAGCGGATCGACTCAATGAGAACATTGTGATTGGCACAGCCGCCATTCAGAGCTCGATGGCGTTGGCCTTTTACGGTGCCAAGGGCCAGACGGCCATTGAGCTAAAGGAGGGCATGCGTTTGGGCATTGGCGATGCGGATCAGGTGTCGCAGCGCTTTGGCAGCTTCCAGCAATCGCTGACGCGCGACAACAATCTGCGATTGGCGAACAACATCTACATCAATGAGAACCTCGAGTTCAAGGGCGCCTTTCGCGATGTCGCCCAGCGTCAGTTCGACTCGAACATTGACAAGCTGGACTTCCATCCGCCATACAACAAGCGCACTGCGGACGGCATCAATCGGGCAATTGCGACCAAGACGAATAATCAAATCCAGGACATCCTCAAGGCGGAACTGCTCAACGATCGCACCGATGGCGTCATTGTGAACGGTGTGACGTACTCGGCACCCTGGCAGAAGGCCTTCAAGCTGGACAAGACGCAAAAGCGCTCCTTCCGCACCAACAACGGTCAGTCGGTCCAGGTGGATACCATGTGGACACTGAACCACTTCAACTATGCCGATGTGCGCGGGCTCGATGCCAAGGTCCTCGAGTTGCCCTATCAGAACTCGGAGTACTCCATGCTTGTGCTGCTGCCCAATCGTAAGGATGGACTCCGTGCTCTGCAGCAGAGTCTGGTGGGCAAGAATCTGCTAAGTGAACTCAGTGAGATGAGTCTGCAAAAGGTGGAGGTGGAGCTGCCCAAGTTCAGTCTGACCTTTGGCGTTAGCCTCGAGCAACCCTTCAAGCAGGTAATATGTGCCTTTTTTTAATAGTTTTCCATTTAGAATGATTATATTGAAGAAACTCTTTCAATTACTATTCGGCTAAAGAACTTCTTTTTTGTATTTATGACTTGCATAAATAATTTTTTTTATTAATAAGCCCCGGTTCTTTTGCACAGCTTGGCGTTACGACCATGTTCTCGCGTGCCGGCGACTTTGGCAATATGTACCGCATGTTTGTTAGCCATTTCATCAATGCCGTGGAGCACAAGGCTCATGTGGAGATCTCGGAGGCGGGCGTGGAACAGCCCCTAGAATCGGGTGGTAAGTTCAAATGACTGCTCAGTAAATTAGCTAACCATTAAAATTAAAATTTCTTATAGTGCTCAAGGGCCTGTTCGCGCGCAACAAGAAATTCGAGGCGGCTCATCCGTTTGCCTTTGCCATCAAAAATAGAGATTCCATTGTCTTCATGGGGCATGTGGCCAACTATGCGTATGTGTAAAGCAACCCGCTTGGCCCGCCACTTTGCATAGAGGTGCAAATTAAATACTCGACTAGTTTTTCTTACTCAATGTATGCAAATTTCATAAACACTCGAATTAAGGCAAATAAATTTCGAAGTTAAAACAAACATTATTTATAATTGATTTCAGCAATAAAAAAGATCGATGGACAAATTATAAGAGATGCTACGTTAATTCTAAATATATATGCGGATATCTTAAATATGAGCTTGAGCGTTGCTTTTAAAAATATTCTACTTTATCCATTTAATAGAAGCTTTAAGTAAGGGCGACAAGTAGATAGCCTGTGTTCAGGCTAAGCTATGAGTAAAAAATAATTGCACCAAATGAGAAACTAAATATAATTGAGATTGGCTCTCTTCGAAAAATCATGATTTCAGATAAAATGTATATATAATTTATACACAAATGCTTTATCAACGCCGATCGGTTATGCCGATTAAGAAAGTTCTTTTCAAAACATAAATCCCTAAATAAACATCCAATTCTCTTTCCAAAATTGTAAATGAGATTTGAATATTGTACTACATTGATAATTTTTTATAACTGTTGAGTTCTTTTGGCATCTATTGGAATATAAGAAACTAAGTATTCCTACATTACAAAAAAAGCATTTGACATTTACAATAGTCCGATTTAGAAGAAATATATATCGAGTGCGGAATTGAATCGGATACTGAGCAAATCTCTCAGTTATACCCGTCTCTTATGCGGTCAAAAATGTCTGCCTCAAAACGTTTCACAATTCATGACATATTCGGATATAAAATCAGATATGTATAAGGGGTATGCTTATAATTATCAGCATATACGATCATTTGGACTCACCTCTCGAGCTCCACATGCGTTTGATTTGTGTTATCCATAATGCTTGGCAGCAGCAGCAAGCTGAAATCCTTTTTGCCTATCTCAGACGTTTATCAGCTTTGTTTTCGCTTGATTTGCATTTAAATTTTACTCAGCACATACATACATACACACATAGCACATAATTTAATATTATCCGCTTAGGATTCGCACAGATACAAACATATTTCTCAATAATTTGCCAGCCGCTTTGGGCGCGGGGGCGCCGATGGGGCCAGCCAATTTTTTGCAGAATGAAGCGAGCGCATTTTTGTTTATTTATTTCTCAAATTTTTTTTATATTTTGGATTTAATTTATTTATTTTTTGTCACGGCTTTTCTAATAGCGCACATAAATCCACACAACAAAGCGACTGAATTCGTTTATGGTTTGATTTTTTTCATCTCTTTTGCTGCTGTTGCTATTATTGTTGTTTTTGTACCAGATTCAAAATGTGATGAATGTGTGGTTAAATAATTTGGTTCAATGCCTGTTGAAAAACTTGTTCGAAAGGCGAATTGCATTCGATGGAGCCGCCTCTGGATTTGGAATTGAATTCGGATTCACTTTATACATATGTCGTTTGTGAAGTGAAAAGATCGACACTAGTTGCCCAAGTGGCAAATTCAACGCGATGGATTAATTGCAAGATTTTTATGCGCTTCATTCATTTGTGGCACTGCGGGCCAATCGTGCAGATATTTAAGACAATTTCAAATAATTGATGCGCTTTTTCCACTCTTACTGCTTACTACACAAACACACACACAAATAATATTGGCATACACACACTCAAAGTGCAAGCTGGTCACTATTTTTTCGATATATTTTCTGGATTTAATTCCTGGCCGTTTCCCTTAAAAGGCAGCAAAAACAAACAGCTACCGATTCTGGCTGCCAGATAAGCAAACACACGCGTGGGCGAAGAGCGCGCGCATGAATCGCGCGGTGGCAGCTGCGCAGATCACGCTGCAGTTTCGCGCAACAAGACGACGCATAAGAGACGCAAAACGGCAATGAACCAAAAATACGCAAGTGCTCTGTGCGCGCGTCCAAAATTCGTCTGCCTCTCTTGACACCAATACACAGACTGAGCGATCCTCGACCGAACAACAATTGTACACCTTTCGCTCGGTTGGGGCGCGACCAAACCGTTCTCTCATTCGCTCTCGAGCTCGAACTGGCCCCAACGGCATCGCCAACTTCACACATCAATGCAACTCTCACGCTCTCTCACGAGCGATAAAAATACTGGTTCGCGCTGTTGCAGACAGAATACTGGGCACGCTTATATCTTAGCAGCTCTGCCTGCGCATGTAATTGTCGTTGTAATTGTAATTCTTGGAGCGCGCCCTAGCTTCGCTTGTGGTCGGTCGCTCGGTCAGTCCTATCTCTATCTCTTTCTCTCTCTCTCTCTCTCTCTCTCTCTCTCTCTCTCTCTCTTTCTTACTATGTTGTCCCTTTGTTAGATTTGTTTGTATTGCTTGACAAGTTTTTCTTTGTTTCATGTTCGTTTTGTGAGTGGAATTTCAAGTGGACAACAGACCCCTTCCATTGTCTCTGCCTCTACATTTGTGCCCCTTTCCAGTGCAGTTGCATCAGGTGCAGCTGCAGGCGCAGGAGCAGGCGCTTTTAAAACAAATGCCACAAATGTCTTAAGAGCTCCATTATCTGATCGATCCGATCGCGTGTAAGCCAGAACTCAACCATTTAAGAATATTTAATACCCTTGACTCATTTTTGAAGGTACTTTGCAGCACTGCTTAACTTTTAATTAAATATATATACTTTGAAAATTTAATATGAATTTTATCTTAATTTTGAATTTGTTTACTTTTTACTTTATTTTTTAAAATGCTTAATGTGCTGCATTCACAATATTAAAGAAAGCCGATTATTAGTATGGGCTTATCATTTCTTTTGCCTTCTCATTTTACATGCCTTTTTTTTTTTGGGTCGCACGTACACCAATCCATAATTTAACCCATAATCACGACTGCTGGTGTTTATTTTTAGCATCTCGAGGTGTTTACAATTAAAGTATTTTATTTAACCTCTGCAATACTCCTACGTTTTGTACATTATAAATTGTATATGGATATTATGTACGCTAGTAAAGTTTTCCAACAAGAATTCTGCTCAGCAGACTACAAAATGACGATAATTTTGATTCCCCTTACCACTCTGGGTCTATACAAAGGACAAAGATTAACTCTAGTACACCTTCTAGTACTTTCTAAGTGTTCCAGAAGTTCCTTGCCCTTTGCCTGCAACGACAATTATTTGAATATCTCTCTTTACTAACTCGATTTAAGCTCGACATCAAACGCATCTTTTTTATATTCGGAGGCCAATGGCCAAATATGCTTTATTTAAAATATTTAAAGTTTATTAATGTTTTTATTAGGTATAACTTGATATTTTATAATTTTTAAGAGTCTTTAATGTCTTAAATATAAATGTATACTAGAACTTTACGATGTGTCCCGTAAAGTAAACAGCATGCTGATCGCGTATGATGAACACAAACGGATGATCGGCCACAAAAGTCTTGGGATCCAGGGGCAGGGACATGGGCACTCCAGCAGCATCTGTGGAAACAGAAAATAACAGAGCTGCAACGTTGCAACATTGATTGCATAAAGGCAGAGCTACTTACAACTGACACCTGCAGCCTCGCAGCCAATCTCATTTACATCGATGAAGGTCTTGTGTTGCACCTTCGTGATCCGCGTTCCAATTGGCGTATCCTCAAAGATGTTGCTAAAGTCAGCTGCATCCGAGAACATTGCATTGATGCCCAGCTGGAAAAGGAAGAATCGAAGACGGTCCATAAGTTAAGAATTTTATATATATATATAAACAAATTTGGAAACTTCAACAGATATCGTTACAGTATAACTCAGTCTTCCAGAATGTAATATGAGATGGTTGAAAGAGTTTTGTTGACTATAACTATAAGAAAATTAACTACACACTCCCCATCTAAAGCCAAAGCTCACCTTATTCAATGTGGGTTTCAGATCGGTGTCAAACTCAAACTTGAACTTGGGCAGATAGACGGCGACACTTTGCCACTGCCAGCGCTCCTCGAGCAGCTTGAAGTCGACTCCCTTGAGTTGCTGCTCCAGCTGCTTGAGGCCGGTTCGCTGATTGGGCAGAATGAACCACATGGTCATATTGATGTTTTCGAAGAATAGTTCAATTGCCTTGGCATCCAGCTCGGCATAGTCGGCATAATAATACCAATTGTCGGCAAACATTGTGGGCACCTGCAGCGCCTGCGATTCACTTAGCCAGAAGTCGCGATCCTTGGTGTCATCATCGTTAAAGGGACGCGCCCAGCGCGCCTTGAAGTAGATGGCATTGATGAGGACCACGTTCGTGTCCGGCTCAATGGTGTCCACCACGTACTCGATCTTCTGCTGCGTCTTCTGCCGCACCCAGTTGTTGATGCGCTCCACTGCCTTCGTCTCATGATCAAAGTTGAGGCCCTCCACCTCGGAGTCAAAGTACTTTTCGGCCACCTCGCGGAAATGGGGCGACACCTTTACTCCCTCACGTGTGTAGACCTTGTTAGCGATTTCAAGTACTGTCTTCGACTTGATGTACGAGTGCAGCAGGCGATGATAAGTTTCGGCGAGGCCTTCCTTGCTCTCCTTGGCCGAGGCATGCAACGTGCGCTGCAGCTCTGTGGCAGTTCTGCCCTCAGCACCGTAGTAGGCTAGGCCCAGAGCCAACTGCACCGAAACTGGAGAGATAATCACATTTTCATTCTGCCGATCGGTGGCCAGAGTTTGAAACAGTTCGGTGGCAAATAGATTGCGTTCCTTAATGGAATTGGCCGCAATTGAAAGCGGCAGCAGCAGCAGAAAAACTAAACGAAAAATTCACTATGTTTACAACACTGGCAAGCAGCGCCATTGGCTCAACTTACTGAAGTTCATTGCGCCTGCGTCGACAGCTCAAGACTAAAAGTGAAAAGGCTACGAAGGCTGTCATTTATAGTCGCCACAGCAGCAGCAGTAGAAGCTTCAGAAGCAGCAACGCAGACGCCTTGCATTTAAAGCAGCACAGCAGACAAAGGTAAGAGAAAACAAGTAAGAACGGTACTGTCGAGTGAGCTCGACTGCGATACACCCTGAGTCCAGCTGTTAATCTTATTCCAGTGTGGCATTGCTCGAATTTCTTAAAGAGAAAAAAAAACTACAGCCAGCCTGAACTCAAATCGCTAGCGACAAACGCGGAACGGAAATCGAAATGTATGTATATTCGAGAAACAGAGGCAGTTATCTATAAAATTAAATAAACTTGATCTGCTGGGGAATATGAAATCTTATATTACAAATTGCAGCCTCTAGCTCTAATAGTTTTTGAGATCTGCGAGCTCATACAGATAGCCGGACATATCTATATATATATTCAGCTGTTTATCCTGATTCAGAATATATATACTTACATCATGGGATGGGAGATACTTTCTGCTGCCTGTTGCATACCCATTTTCAATGCGTTCAGGGTATAATAAGAAAGGTGGGCGCAGGAATTGTGCGCTGCTTCTAGTTGCTTTTTTTTTTGATTCTGACTGCATAAAATACTGGGTACACTAAGCACTCTCTTGAACGCGCACCCAGGGAGAGAGAGTGTGTGTGTTTGTTGGTGTGCGTTTGTGTGAAGCAGCACACTTGAGTTGGCTGTTCGCCCTTGCACTTGTTGCACTTTGCTTTTGTGTTTGCGTTTACATTTGAATTGCTGCTGCTGTTGCTGTTGCTGCTGCTGATGCTGATGCTGCCTCATTCTTGCATTGGGCTGCTCAACTATTGAGTTTTAGTCGCCTGTCAAATTGAAGCTGCGCACTGTGTGCAGCGTGCAGCATGCAGCACATTAACTCTAATTTCGTGTTTTATGCGCTGCTTTAATGCTTTATTTTCGTATTTGTTTAGATAATGCATGGATAAACAAAAGATCAGCCCCAGCAAAAACAAACATTAACATTGCATAAATTGTTTATCGACTGTTCCACAACTTCTCTCAACACACACACACTCACACAGACGAGTGCGTTCCAATTAAAAGCAACACGTACACATAAATTTTGTAAGCGCTGAAGACGAGGCGAGGCGAGGCGCAGTTTTGGCCTTATCCAATTTTTTTTTTATCATTAAAAGGTAGAAGGGGCAAACGTGTTGGGCTGGGGAATAGGAGGAGCAGTTCACGCAGCGGATCACTGTTGTTTTTTTTTTTTTTTTGGGGGTATTAAAGTACCGAAATTTGTTATTTATGCACAGTTTGTGTGAAATGCTAATAAATTTTAATGGAATTTTAAAAACATGCTTTACGGCCAAGCCATCGGTGACCAGCAGCGAGTACATAAATAAATCTCACTAACTGAGCCCTTGGCTCTGCCTCCTTTGCCAAATTGCGGCCAGAACTGCCTGTTGCCATATCATCTTCTCTGCTTGCTTCGCGCGCTTCATCCATATTCTTATATTTTTTATTTATATACTATCGCAAATGACTTTTGGCTACCGTACGCAACAGTTTTTTAATCGTGGGCAAAGCTGCATAAAATTATAGAAACACTTTCAGATTTTGTGATTATTATTATAATAAAATACAAACTGCTCTTCTAATCTCAAGTCAATACTTTATTCTGGATCTTCTTAGCTTTAAGATTTTCATATGTGTCTGTGTGTATGGCTGTGTGTGCGTGTGTGTGAGTGCGAGTGTGTGTGTATGTATTCGTTTGTGTGCGTGTTTGTGTATGTGTGACTGTCCTGGACAACGACCGCAGCTGCCAAGGCGCTGACCGTTCTGATTGAATGATTTCACTGATCGAGACAAAACATGTTAAAGATCGTGATGTTGTTGTTGATATTGTTGTTGTTGTTATTTTTGTTGTGTCCAGGATGTTGTTGTCTTTATAGATACACAGCACGGCAGCCAGGCCAATGGCACAAGGCAACAAAAACAATATCAAAAACAAAGAACGGTCATCTTAACCACGCCGAATACTAAATATACTTGTCGAATGATACTTAAACTGTTCAAAATATTCAGAGCTGCTCTAATTTGCGAACACGGAGTAAAAGTTCCTCCGCTATTGTAGATATGAATTGAATTAAAACTCACAATACTAACAAAATTATAATTAATTTATAGCACCCAAAAAGTGAAACGGAAATATCGACTCGGCTAGTGATGCTGTTCACGAATATACATATATACTACTTATCTATCTACTTCAATCTTTTACATACACCATGACAAAATTGTAATATCCTGAACAAGAGTATAAAAAAGGAATGCCGATAAAAAGAGTCTGAATCTCAGTCTGAGACACAAGTTGATGCTGCAGGTCGACAGGCGACAAGAGGCAGGCGAAAGTCGAAAGGAGACACAGTGCAAGGGGTGCCAGGGGAACCAGGGAGGGGCAGTAGCTACAGCGTTTAGGGCTGCGGCTTTGGCTTTGCCGTTGGCTGCATGCAACGGCAGCAAAATGTTGCTGATAAAAATAACTTGCCACAAAACGTCTTTGAGCCATGCGGAAAAGCACAAGAATGATGAGCCAGCAACAGCAACACGAATTATGTGATCGCCTCGGCTCTGTGTTCTTTCGGATTGAGTCTGCGTGCAAGTAACCGAAAACCAGTTGATGATAGAGCAAAAACAAAATACTTGAAACAAAAGGCTCACAGCCCCCCAAAGTGAAAGAGACCAAGCAATAAAATAACAACAGCAGAGAACAAACAATGACTCTTAACGTTCTTCAAGGATCCCCCTCGCCACCCTTCAACTGCTCATTTTTCTAAGTATAAACAATAAATGTTCACATAACTACACAAAATAATTGCATTTCGCATGCAACTACGATAATCTAGACTCAAAAAGATAATCTCCATAAACGCTGCGTGCGCTCTCAATGGCAGCTACTATTATATACAAACTATATATTATGAACTGTCCTACTTAGAAAGTCAGCAGTGGCAAAGATGATTATGGAGTAGGGTGTCGACCTTAATTAGTGTCGATATATTTCGAATCCAGTCGAGATTCGTCTTCTGGAAGATGTTAAATACTCTGCATTTGGCCATTGGATTAGATGTTTACTTAATATATATTTAAATGTTGTAGCTTAAGGAGTGTGTCTTCTCTGGTACTGGTTCAAGAGTTTGAAAGCCATACGAGTTACGAATATGATTTATGTAATTGTATAAAATACAAGTATCGGTTTTGTTGGCTCCAAAATTAAGGATGGTCAAGGATTACTCTTATATTAGACTTTATTAATAAAAAAAAAATACTTGACCTGGAGCCAATATTCAGATTATTTAAAAGTGTTTGTTTGAAATAGTTTACCTGTCATTTACCTTAGAAGTTTGCTGACTTTATGGTATAAATTGACTGACATAAATAAATATATTCAAGTTTTCTGTGGACTATTCAAAGTAATATTATTATAATTGGGGGAAAAAGCTAGCACTGCGACCTATAAGGTCTATTGTGCCCCCTTACTGAGCCTATAGCTCTTCCATTCAAAGTAATAAGAGCGAGTCCAGATTAAAAATAATTTTCAGAGTCATAACAATAAAAATTAAAATATTAATAACTCTAATGATAATCATTATTATTTTAGCTATAGTGACAATGATAATGATAATTGTCTTTGATTATTTAAATTGTTTGATTCTAGCAATAAAATGTAATTTAATTGATTTCTAGAGCAGTTCATTAGATGCAGTTATGCAGTTAATCGGAGTGCAAGCTAAAGTATTTATATACAATTATTGCTTATGCTAATTAATATGAACATATTATTTGGTATAAAGAGCAACTCTCTGCAGCTGCTGGCAACTTTCTTATAGGCTGTTTTACAAGTTGCATAATTAGTCACTTGCAAGTACAATGTGCTGCAATCTAATCAAATGTTTTGGCCAAACACTTTGCAGTGAAAACGAGGCGAACTTTCATTCAATTTTCAACAGCAATATCGACAACAACAATATTAACAACAACATCGAATGGAGTTCATGCAAAACCAAAAACTCGACACGCTTCAAGAGAGACGGCGACAAACACTTAACCACTTGACCAGAGAGGAGTTGACAAGACCAACAACAATAACAACGACAACTACAACACGACAACATAGATGACACAAACGACACGTCAATCTAGCCGCTGCCCACATGCGGCATGCAACACTGGAACAGGATTTTCCAATTCGAGACGTTGCCGCGACAAATTAAGCTGAAAAACTGCAAGTACAAATGTAACAGCAACAGCAACTGCACCAGCAACAGCAACAGCGGCAAAAACAACCCGAACAACTTGATGCGTATTTAGAACTTGTTGTAGTTCTTCTCGTTAATTAGCACTCAAATAAGCGAGTCTGAAGACCCTTAAGCAGGCTGCAATGTTGAGCCTGCTTGCAGCTTGCCGCTTGCGTCTTAGCATTGCGTGCCTTTCAGTTTCTTCGAAATCGCCGTCATCTTTTGGCATAAAATAAGGCGTTTGCCGATGCAACATGTTGTTAATGTCCGTTAAGGCATGCTGACAGCCGCCCAGTCAATTGATAGCCCCACGATCTGATCTGCATCACAAGTGGGCGCAGAGTGGGGGCTCTACTTGAAACGGAGAGCATCAGCTCATAGCATTCAAGGATCGCCGTGAAATTAGTACAAGCAGACAATTGAGTTACTTAGAAATTAGAATTGTTTCAAAGATCGTTTCATTAAAACTCTCTCAAATGGTGTGATGGGAATTCTATTAATTATCAGCGACAATAAATTATGACATTCAGTATAAGGAATTATGTGGTCACATCTTAAAGTGTTTCAGTTATTGAGCGTTCACTGCCCCAATACCGAAGCTACGAGTGTCACATTCCTTCTACGCCGTAAACGAATCAATTTGACTCTCTTTTTGGCAAACTGCACAACGCACAGCAGCCGAACATTTGATGTTGTCTCGGAAACGAGGCATCTATCGTTTGATTGATCAGACGATCGTTTGACTAATGTCGCAAGCTGTCCATCATAAAATGTCAATTAGCTGATTGAAATCAGCGCTATGCGCTATTATATCAATTTATGGCCAACGGGAAACTGCAACCAGAATCACAGCAGGGCCAAAAGTATCAATGCTGAAAAGCAACGACAAGATCAAGATGCTGTTGCAGTATTTGTTGGCTCTGGCTGCGCCCATTTCCATTTTGTGTGGTACTTTATGTAACGATTCGCCTTTCCAACGTCTTCAATTTGAATTGCAAATGGAAATTTCGCCTTGCCTTGCTGCAACAACAACAACAACAGAAGCAGCAGCAATGGCACACGCGATCATCCTCGCGCTTCCAACTACCTTGGGTCCCAGGCTCTACAAATGATGCTGTCTGAATGCAGTTTGGAGCCCTCCCTCCTCCCTCCACCTATCGACACACCTGAAAGGAGGATGCGTTTGCTGCCCGAAATTCGTTTCATTTTGCTGACTGTGTATGCTAATCTTCGAGGCAAACATCGATCAGAGCGTCGAAAGCTTAACACAGAGAGAGAATGAGAGAGAGAGAGAGAGAGAGCGAGAGAGATGGAGGGTATAAAAGAGCCTTGCCGAAAGGAAGAGAGAGAAACAAAGAGTGTTGTCTAGGTAAGAGATATGAACTCCACACTTGATAATTTGAATAAACAGTGCGCTTAAAAGTAGGCAGCACTTTCATAGCTTTTAATTAGGTACTATTCACAAGACAGTCTGAAAGAATGCAGCACTTATTTCTGCGCAGCTTTAGCAGCTCTCAGATGTCTTGTCTGCCGGCGTTGCCACAGATAAATTAAAATGCAATTATTTTTCCAGGCCAGCTGTTTTGGCTAAAAATTTAATATCTAAATTCAATTAAAAAGAGCGATGAAGTATGCAACTCTTTTACCTATTCCCAGTTGGACAGGCAATTTAGCAAACGTTCAATTCGCACCTAAATTGAACAGTCAGTTCTAGTTTTTTTTTTCTTTATTGTCAACACTAGCAAAATTTATTGACATATTGGCACTGCCTTCTAGCGGCAGAGGGTTTTGGCTCGAATTTAGAACGACTTTACGCCGGCGTGTGAGCGCGAACAGCAGGCAGCAAGGCTGGAATGGCGGACGAGATGTGGGGCAGATAGATGGGCAGGCTGCTCCTATGACAGTTGCCTACCCTTACTAAATATGCAAATGAAATGAAACAAAAGCCGCCTTGCTATGAGCACATGTGCGTTTTAAAAGCGGATTTCCAAATTTGCGCGACGCTTTTTACGGCTGAAGTTTTGGGAAATGGCGCATGTTGTGTGTGCAGAGCGGAGAACTGTGGAAATTTATTGTACGACACGCCCGCGAAAATAGTTTTAGAGAGTGCGTTTTATGACATTGGCGTTGTCATTGCTGCCACCCGCTAAAATGTGTTAATGTGCGAGATTCGCTTGGCGACTTTTGCGCCTGACGTCACGCTACAAAAAATTTTAGTTGACATGTCCGCCTGAAAGTACGCAATGCAAAATTGCTCTGGCTTTGTTTGCAACTGCGAACTCGTTTGTGAGGAGTATGAAAGCGTGGAGGCGTGGTCCACACACATACACGCTCACATAACAATTGCAAAGTGTAAAATGTGTTAAGCCATCTGAAATGGGAGAAAAATACAGGGGTTCTCTAGCCTCCATTTGGAAGCTTAACAACTTTTGTTGCTGCCCGGCGACTTAGTTTTGCTTTGATGGATGTAAAGCCCCATTGAGCTTGAATGTGTGTGTATGTTTTTTTTTTTTTTTTTGGATTTATTTGTGGCAACACAAAGATTTTTTAATGGCATCTTTTGTAGCTATTTTTTATGCCATACGAAAATCCCAAACCTATTTCATAAGTGCTTATGGGTGTGGGGAGGTTTTTGGGTGTGTGATGAGCACTTGATATGGGTGCAGACGAGGGTGGCTTGAAAACTCTTTTAAGCACAAATAAACTTGCCACATTGTTGGCCTTTCATTCATTCAGTCGCCACCCCGTTGGCTTCTTGCCGCCTGAAGAACCTCGTCGGATACGGTGTGGCGGGCGGGGGCGTGCGCACTCAAGCAAGGTGTTTGCCTGTTAAATTATATAACAATGCAATGAACTGTAAAATACGCAGCTAAGTGCTGCTGCTTAGTGCGCAGCTCTTAGCATTGGAGTCGCTCTCAAAGCTGCCGCCTGGAAATGCCATAAATGGACAGAACTCCACACACATATGTGGGTGGGGGGACTGTGGATGCATGAGTGGCTGTCACAAAGCCATTACAGTTCTTAATTATGACCCAGGTAAAATGTGCTTACAGTTTCTGAAAACTCTGTTAAAATGTCAAGCCAAACTCCTACACCTACTATAAATGTGTATAGCAACACAAGAAGTTTATAGAATTAATTAAATTCTGTGTCTATTTAATGTTGACTTGAACAGCACGAAGCGGTAGATAAACTGTGGCATTTAAAAATTCAACATATTTAAAATATTGCTTAAATCCCATTACAAAAACGTGTCGTTGCTGAAAGATAGTTAAATTTTGCATTGCCGCCTCAGCATATTATTTAAAATATCATTTTATACCAGGCATATTTGCTGTCAACTATCTTATTTATGTCAAGGTCAACCACTCCCAGCTCAAGCGAAAAAAAAAATAATAATGTTAACAAAAATTCTTAAAAAACACGGCACGAAATTGTGTTAAATAATGAAAAACTAAATTTCGCATTTAGATAAAGTAAATGTGAAAATTATGCAGTGCCCGTGCCTAATTAAATAAAACAAGCAGCGGAGCATAAGCCACGGAGCATAAGCCACACTCACATAGGCATGTGGCTTAAAAGTGGGCTAAATATGAATTACCGAGAAAATAGTGCGCAGTTAATTAAAACATAATGAGCATTTAACATGCAGCCCAAGAACCGCAGACTAAAAATCAATTAAAACGTAGCTCACTTCTCGGCGCATTTGTATGTGAAAATGTGTGTGTGTGTGTCTGCGCGCCCATAAATGTATGCGTACTGCCAATAAAAGTAGCTCATTCTCGAATACTTTGCGGTAAGTGCTTTAATGTGTGACTGCAAGAAACGAAGCAAGGCAAACAAGCTGAGAAAGCTCGATTCGGAGATACCCTTCTATAAGATTCTAGCTCTAATAGCCTCTCAGATCGGCGGGCAAGTGAAAAACTGTTAGACGGCAATCTATGCAAAATATTCTTCCCATTTGCGATGGAAATTGCTTTCTTTTGTCTGTTTCGCATATGTCCACGACGTCAGTATACCCATTTAACAGATTTCTAATGGTACTAGGGTATAAGAACTGCTGCCGCAATTTCAATTCAAATCGAAATGAAATGACTTTACTTGGAGACACATGTATATATATATATATATATATTTACATGAGGGGAGCAGCCATGGCGAGGGTATTCCCAGTTTCAGTGGAACGCACCCTCCCCAAGCTTTCGCCCCTTAATTTAAAGATTACTTTTTCTGTCTCCCCGTTTTCTGTTTGCGTTCAATTGTTTTTATCAGTTTACATTTAAAAAAGAAAAAAAAAAACGGCAAACGACAAACAAATAAAAGTCTTGATGGTTGTTTTTCCAACTGCTCGCAGAGATTTAGCTGTGATTTAGCCAGCAATCGTTGAAAAACACATAAACTTTTTGCCTCCTTGCTTTTGGTTTTATTGGCATTGGAGGGTTGCCTCAAAAAGGGGAATGGGTGCCCGTTGGCTTTGTTTGTATTTGTTTTTGCTTCGATTTGTTTCGGCAGGAGCTTAGACTAAGGCAAGTGAAAAGCTTCGATATAATTGAAACTTTGCTCATTAGATGTGCTCTGGAAATCGGTATTCCAAGCCGCCTTGAAATAAAAGGGTAGCTGCTGCTTGTAATAGCTTTGCAGTAAATGCAGATGCTGGAATAAACACAACTGCATACAATGATAGATAAAATAGTTCATGTTTATTTATTTCAATCAAAGTAAATGTGTCGTAACTATTTAGAGTTTAGATCTAAAGAAAAACTCCACTTTTGACCATTTTAAAATACAATTTGAAAGAAGGTAGATATACATTACTTCTTTGGCATACTTCAAGTTCATGGACGATGTGTCATGTTAGTATCGTTTGATGAAATTTGAAAACCTTTCACTGAAATCCAGATGGTACAATAATAGATCGAATCTTATTATTGTACTATATCTGTTTAACTAAATATGTGGAAACAATATGCCAGGCAGAGAGTAAGATGTTCTCTTATTGAACGAGTATATATTTCTTGAATGAGCAGACATAATAATTTGTATAGTATATAGATTGCAAACACTGCCACTTACTCTGCATGTCTTGGAGATACTTAAGTGCGAACATATGCAATTCACCACGCAGCACTATTCCTTTTGCATGCCGGCGACAGATGAAGGGCGACGGGGTAGACGAGCGACAGAAGTGGAGGCTCCATTACTCATCTGGCAGCTGTGGAGAGTGGCACTCATTTCCTTGGGTTTCCTTGCCAGTCAAGATGATGTTTGCATTGCTCGCTGTTGCGAGTGTGTGGTGTCTACAGCAAAGAAATATAATGAATGATGTCACAAGGCGAGACGAGCAGAGAGGCAGCTTGTCAAAAACATCTGAGCTGCACACGAGTGAGGTACAGCAACATCTGAGTATAACTGTCAATGGGGCATTTGCAACAGTCAACGCCTGCCCCGGTGCAAAAAAAAAATAAAAATGACAGAAAAACGTAGACAATGATAATGATTGTTGTGCCAAGCGCGCTGGCAAAACCTTCCCTGTTGTAACTGTTACTCACCCACTGACGGATGAGACAATTTGTCATTTGATGCAGACGCGACACGGCAAAAGCTAGAACTGAAACTGGAAGCGATCCCTGACGATGCCAACCAACTAGTCTACAAGCGAGTAGCATGTGTGGGCGGCCTGTGTTTGTTTGTTGTTGGCGTCGCATTGATTGGCAATGTTGGGCGCAGCTGTTCCAGCAAAGTAATAATCATGCCAAAAGCAACAATAGGAACAGAAACAAAGCTCAACTGCTGCTATGCAAATAGCTGCGAGCCATCGTCTTTTGGGGCTGCTTTAAAACGACTTTAATAACTGGCCAAATGGCTGCAGGCGCGTAAAACGGCCACAAAGGCGATTATGCATAACGCAAAGCGACGCAAAAGCGAGCACTGAATAATTATAAAATTTCAGGGCAGCCACACACACACACACACACCTATTTACGGAAATACACACACGCACCACATTCATAAAATGTATAAAAATGTAATGGCATTTAAGTGGCCGTCGGCGTCGCCTCTTTTATTTGCCGACGCTGCTGCGAGTAGCAAGGCGCAATTAATATTATGGCGTGGCAGCAAAAGTTGATGTGCCACAACACTCACCCCACAACCTGCCTGAGGAGGGGGAGGGGTGGGTCGACTGCTGGCCGCCGGCGCAGGAAGCACTTAGCATTGTAACATGCGAACTGAAAAATTGTGTTGCTTGCTTTTTGGGGCAGCAGCCATTGAACTTGCGACCAAACAGCAACAACAAAATGAAATGCCGCATAAATAATAAAAATACAAAAATTCTAAAAATTCATAAGTGCTTGCCATAATTCACGAACTGCCTCTGCCCAATTACCGTGTCCACCCCGATTACCTTTGTTCGCTTTAACTTGTTATCAGCAAAGACGTTTATTAAAGCTGCTGCTCAAAGTTAAACTTACAATATAGCGCAGACAGCGACACCCTAATTGAGCTAATTCTTCTGCCAACTGTAGCTTGAAGCCGCCAAAGCTGCGAATTTCCAAGCTTATGCAAATAAATATGCGAAACGTACGTGACCAAGTGCGTAATATGCAAAAAGTTGAGCAGCTCCAACAGCAGCTCCAAGTCATCATTACGCTGTGCGAATTCCAAATGAATGTCAGCCAAAGGACACATACACACGCACAACACACACACACACTCAGGCACGACATGTACAATACTTGTGAGACAAGGCAAATGGCGTGGAGTATGCCAGCCATATAGGCGACAGCATTTGAATTCCTAAGCAGATTAGAGATGAACACGTGTAGCAAAATCTGGAATATATTTAAATATATAAGCCAACCAGTAAAATTGACACGAATAAAAATGTTGATCATTACGACAGTCGCAGACATTTTTGCAATCTAAAATAGGCATTTTTAATTGAACATATAAAAATAATATATATTATAAAAGTTGTCTACCGAAAACATAAAGCTAACTACGAAATGTTGATATATCTGTGCGATATATGATTTTATTTTGGCCCATAGTTTAAATAGTTTGTGGAAGTCTTTTTTTGTAGAACATTATTCTTGAAGCTTATTTGTTTTTAGAGAATCATTTCAGTTTTCAGTTGAGTTTTCTCACATGCAGAAAATTAAAGCTTCAATTTCGGAAAACTTTTATTTTTCATAGACAGCTGTGGGCCGAGTATTGTTAGATATTGTTTAATCTTAGAATCATGTGGAAAAGCAAGCAGCATTTGAGAAAAGAAGACACGCACCCAACACTAAAATGGAGATGGAGTAACAACCAAGCCCACACGAACAGCGAACAGACCCTCTCTATTTTGCCCCTCTCACTCTATGGCAGTCTGTTTGTCTGGCAAAGTAAAACTTTGCATTTAATTTCACAATTTATATTAATTTTCGGCAAGTGAGCGACTTCTACTCATGCCTCGTGGCTGGTCTGCAATTAAAAGGGGAAGCATGAAGTTGCCTCAAAATATGGTGGCATGCAATTAGGCGACGCATTCAGCAAATGGCAGCAAGAGAGCAAGTGGCCGAGAGCCAGTTGGCATCGCTTGAGGACAATTCCCCAGGCGTTGCATGCATCATGGAGCGACATGCAAAAGTCGTCTCCCAGCGCAACACGTTGCGTATGATTGATGTGCCTGCCTCTGCGAGTGTATGTTGCCATAGACGCCGCAAACGTAATTTGTGCGGCTCTTTGGGGAGCTAAACTTGTGCCTGGCAACGACTTTGACTGATGACAGACTTTGCATAGTTGTGCGGCGGCTACTTAAAGCGTAAGGGCAGCTACTTAAAGTCAGTCGCATCGATCTTCATTTCATGGAATTCAATCAAGTTTTTCCATTTGCTGGCAAATTGAAAACATATGTTTCCACACACAGCGTTTTGTTCATATGATGCGACCAAGTTAAAACAAACGCCGCCATAAAATAAACAGACTTGAGGCACATACAGAGCACAACTGGCAAACACGGAAAAAGAAAAGCTACTTAAAAATGTTACACACGTACAGCCAATTGTGAGCAGCCCAAGACATTCACACACACACACATACACATAATATATATGTATATATAAAGAGTCAACAACTTTGCCGGCAACGTCGCCAAATTCTCCAGAGCCTGTGAGTCCGACCGAAGGCAACTTCATCAAGTTCTTTGTTATGGCCTCAGCAGCATCCTCAACGTCCTCATCATCAGCCTCATCATCATCGTCATGATGAGTCTCATCAGCAGCGGCAGCTACATGTCTGAGGCAGTTTGCTGCTGCCTCACATCATTCACACTAGCACACATAAATACATACTTGCACATGGCCAAGCCAAGCACTACTAAATTTCACGCAATCACGACTACACTCATTTCCACACACACACACCCACACTCATGTATCCCTGTGTGTGTGTGTTTGTTTGCCGACAGCCTAATAAAATATTTAGTTGGCGCTCATTGACAAGTTTGCAGACACTGACAAGGTCCTCAGCTCTACTTCTGCATCCGTAGCTTCGCAGCGGTATTTGTGGTCTCTTTATGCTGCCGTCTGACATTTGTGGCAGGTGTCATTCACTCGCTTAGCTAATCATTTACATGCTGGCCGTATTACATTGGGAGTTCAGGACTTTAGCTTTTGTTTTTATGCCCCATCAATTCTATTAAACGCCCATCAAAACACCGTCCCACGGAAATAATGAAAAATGCTAAATCAATATTTAAAATGCTATCAAATCAAACAAAGTGCAACAATGTATGTGTGTGGGTCAAAATTTACGGAATCCTTCGCTGTGCATCCCTTTTTTTTGTGTGTGAGTGGTGAGCATAAACAGCGTTTAATATCTCATCAAGTGTTACGTTTTACGACTACTTAAAAACACATAAAAAATGCCAAGCAAAATCAACGTTGATAGCCATAAATTCTTGTGCATAGAAATGAAAAGCCAGCGCGTAAAGTAAAGAAAACGGGCCAAATCCAGAATAACAAAAGCAAATGTTAAAGCGAAACAGAAAAAGTACAAAGAACAGCAACATATACATATACATAGCTACAACAGCAACCGCATCCCTCACACAGCATACAGATTTAATGATGCAGCATGATTTGCGCATAAAAAAAGAATGGCACAGACAGGAATACAGGACCAAGGACTATGGCTCCGACTCTAACTCTGACTCTGACTGAGATAGAAACTGAATGAAATTGGCAACTGGCAGCTGGCAGCTAGAAACTGCTGCCACGCTTTGATAAACTGCACTCACTTACCCATACGTACCCAAGTACATATGAAAACACACACACACCCACACACACGCACACACACAGTTACTTTGACGCTGTAGCTCGGGAATAAAATTTTAAAAGCGTTTACATAAAAGCAGCAACCACTCCTTGCCAAAATGAAAGTAAGTAAACGAACGGGTGAACAAACCCTATGGCCCCATTTATAGATACAATTACACTCGAACAAATATCTTAGCATATTAAAATTAGTCAATATGTTATTGTATGACATCTATATGAACCCGTCAAAGACACAAGATAACATGTTGATCATTTCATAATTTAAAGACGAGAAAAGTAAAACGTAAACTTAAAGTAAAATTATGCAATTAATTAGTTGGTAGTAATGAGTATAATATTATAATATTGTTAGGCTATATTATAATAAGCCATTATTTTTTACCAGAGGTATTAACAATCAAGCAAAACAGTACTTAAGCATTTCTGGAATTTATCTCCCATTATCCGGTTGAATGATTCTGGGGGTAAGTACGTTTATTACAAATCCTCTTTGAAGGCATGGTAGACGTTTCTTATCATCGAAGAGGCAAGATATTGCCAACAAATGATCGCCAGTTGGAAGATATGATCTAAAATAAAATCGCTTATCGTAACATAATAAGTATTGAAAAAATCAATCAAAGTTCATTATGTAATACTTGCCATGTAGGGATATGTGTGGTTAAATTTGGTAAAATCCAGCAAAATCTTACAAGGTGCAATAATATATGGATTGAATAATGGCTTTCTTTAAAAATCGACAAACATCAATGATCACATTAAACAACCAGAGCTTGTACACATTACCCTTCTGAAAAAAGCCACTCGAAGCGACATGTCACGGACAGGATGAAGAATAGTTAAATTAAAATTAATAGTTGTCTTATGACGGATAACAGCCTGTAGGCAACATTTGTGTAGCGCTCACAAACCGCATTAGTCATCTTTATATGGACTGCTTCCTGCAAATAAGTATTATACAAATAAACGTACAGTGCGAAATGTAAATAATCTGCGTACTTACATTGTAACTGATTCCGACAACATTGAGAGTGATGACCATGTTGAGAAGTTTCGAGAACCTTTAATTGAGTCACTGATTGCAATTTCCGGTGGAGTATAATAAAAAATCGGTTTGATAATATTGTTATTACAATATCACAATAATTAATACACAATATGCAATCTATAAATGTATATTAGAAAATATTTCCCACTATCGCACGGTTCAATGCTTTTTCGATCGTGGGTTAAGTTACCATAGTCAGTAAGTCCCTTCCCATTTGGGAGTAAGATGGATGACAAACTGAGCAAAATAGTGTTATTATATGATTATATTGTTAATCAAATTAATTGATGCCTGGCAAAACTGGTAGTAAGGTTTTTAGTATTATTATATTATAGGAAATTTCTGGAATATTATGTATAAGCTTGACTTGACTTCATAAATAATAGATTATTTTTACCAGTTCCAACTACTCAACCTAGGCAGCTCTTGGTAATTTTGTCCAAAAATGTTAGACCAATAATAACAGTCCTATCTTAAATATGTACTGCCTGCAACAAAAATATGGAAATCTTAAATTGATGGACATACGGATGGGTAATGATATATTGGCTAGTGATGCTGATAAAAAATAAATTACTGAAAAATAAGGGTTGCTCCAAATGTTTTGAAATTATTTTTTAATTTTATAGCGAAGCTTGTCAACTTGCTCAAGCAGAAAAAAAATTACCCATAAGAAATATTGATAATAAAGTCAAAATAATATTGCGTTGCTAATCCAATTTTAATTGAATCAGTTTTTTGAGCTAGGTTATGTTCTTAAATACTTTGCAATTGCGGTTGTAGTGAACAATAAATGAGTTTGTTAATCAATATCAATCGTATAAATGCATTCAGAAATATTGCCTTAACTGGGCAATATATATCTTTTTATCAGTGAGAGCAATTTATGTAAATGCAGCCAATTCCACCCCTTCATTGTCATTTATTATAGTCCACAGAATGTGGAAGAGATTTTCCCTTTCTCTCTCGCCCTCTCACACACTCTGTCTCTGACACACGGCTACTGGCAGCAAATGCCAAGCTATTTGCAAATTTCCAAGCTTAAAGTGCCAGTCACAGTCAGGCAATCAGCCGTCAAAGCAGACAAGCAACCATCGAACCATCCATCTCTCAGGGTCTCTCCTAAGCAAACTGAGTAAATATTTAATTACAGGTATTTTGCCAAAACGCTCGCGGCTAATTTGCTATTTAACTGTTTACCTCTAACATTCTGTGCAGTATTTTGTATTTGCTTTGAGGCCGAAGAATTGGTCAACATGTTAATTTTTTCAGACAGTAAATGCAAACAATGCGCTTTCTTCGATAGTTGCTTAATAGTTTTGTTATGTTATGGCTCGTAGAGTACTTAAAAATGTACTACTAACTATTTTTCAGTAGAACGCTTTATCATATAAAGAGTCACCCGCCCCAATCTCTAATATTGTGAAATAAGTATTTTTATCCAAAAATGTCTTGTATATTGAGACTTTTATAAAGCTTATGCTTACGTCATTGAATGACGAATATGTAATAAGCGCAGAATTTATTTCAAAATAAGCTTGCATGTCGATACACAGTGTCTCCTAGTCGGGCAATCTAGACAAGATCCCTCTCACTTGTTTATTAAAAGAGAAGTTGATATCATTTTCTTACAAGACAAGATCCCTCTCATGTTTATTGAGAGAGAAGTTGATATCGTTTTCTTACTATAGTATCAATTGTTAATCAATCCCTCGATGTACGGTAAGGTTTAGCATTTAAATATTACATTTATTAACAAAATATTGCATCAGTCCTTCTTACCATATTATCAAATTTTAATCACTCCTTAGGTTACTTAAGAAATATACATGTTTATTCAGAGAGTTTACTTTGCATTGCATCGATAGGAAATATTTGTATATATATATTTATATATATTATGTAGATAAGAATACAATAATCTCTCGTTCTTGCTCTCAATCTCTCTCTCTCTCTCTCACTCTATCCCTCTCTAGCCACTTTACTCTCTGTCTTCTGTTTGTTATCGCAACATTCATGCGCCTCATCCGGTCAGCGGTTGCGAGTTGATTTTTTAACGGTCAGGCGGTCACACTCTTACAATCTACGCATTAATATATTATAGATCTCATTTGTTTTAGATTATGTTATCTTCCATTATGTTAAACTTTTCAAGTATCTAGCAAAGCACTTCAGTTAATCAGAGTATGAGTCACGGAAATATGCATATTAGTATTTTGATAAAACTAAAAATGATTCACTGTTGACAACGTCATACAGTTCTTATCTATCGAAAAATTATTATGTCATAGTCAGCTGATCAATGTTCGGTACATTAAAATAATGTAGTGTTAAGATTCTCCAAGGTATTTTTAAACTTAACAAGTTACACTTTTAGCATATATGTACATTTGCAAAACAAATTCAAATTTGGTATTCTAATATTGCAATACCTATACAAGATTTCGAAGAGTATTTGCAAGTCGAGTACTCGCATCCAGACTGTAATATTATCATTTCAATGTTTTAAGAGCGCATTGTGAGAGAGACGGTGAACAAACGATATACTCACGAAATAACAAGTTCTATACCGGTTTATTAGCAATTGTATATTTTGTTATTTTTATTATATACCATTTATATCTATCAAAACGTAATCGGAGTACTTACCATACATGGATAGATAGAGAAGCGCGATATAAATTCGCGCTCAGTCAATAACAAAAGTTTAGTTTCACGTAACCATTAGAGGCGGCAGGTTGTGTTCTATCACTAGTTTTCAAGGTCAATTTTTACTGAATTTCACAAATATGTTTCTGACTCTGTTGTTGGGCCTGGTGGGGCTTATAATATACGCCTACAAGTGGGCGACTTTCAAGCACAATGAGTTTGTAGAGCGCGGTCTTCCCTTTGAGAAGCCTCTCCCAATTGTTGGAAATAATGCAGCAATAGTAATGAACAAGATGTCGTTCCAGAAGCTACTCTCCGAGTTCTATGCGCGGACCCGTCAACAGTGAGTTTTCTAAGCGATTCTAAGAAGATAGTATCTGATGTGTTATGAATCGATCTTCCAGCAAATTGGTTGGCTTTTTTAACTTTCGCACTGCGATGATACAAGTGAACGATCCCGAAATTATTAAGAAAGTAACCGTTAAGGATTTTGAGTACTTTCCCAACCACCAATTGTTTTTTACTACCTCTGAGCGTCTGGTCAATGACATGCTGAGCGTAATGAAGGATCAGCGCTGGAAGCACATGCGGAACACGTTAACACCCGTCTTCACCGCCGCCAAGATGCGCAGTATGTTCGGGCTGATGAACGAGAGTTTCAAAGAGGTTATGGAACACCTCGACAAGTTGGCGAAGATAGATGTGAAGCCGGGTCAAGGTTTTGAGCTGGAGCTGAAGGAGGTGTGCAATCGGTTATCGAATGATTTAATTGCAACCACTGCCTTTGGACTTAAAGTTAGCTCCTACAAGTCGCCGAACAACGAGTTCTTCCAGATTGGCCAGTCAGTGGCCTTCTTCCGCGGAAAGGCGCTCTACAAGTTTATGCTATCAAGTACATTGCCTTGGCTTTTTAAGGTTCGGAATAGTTCAAGATATTTGCAATCCGCACGCATTCATGTATGTTATACCCTTTTCAGTTGCTGGGATTTCAGATATTTGACGAGAAAAAGACGGAATTTTTTATACGCCTCGTTGTCGATGCTATGAAACAACGCGAGGAGAACAATATTGTACGGCCAGACATGATTCAGCTGCTCATGGAGGCCAAGAAGGAGTCCACAGAGAATTGGACCGACGATGAGCTTGTGGCTCAGTGCTTTATCTTTTTCTTTGCAGCATTCGAGAACAATGCCAGCCTTATTTGCACTACGGCCTACGAGCTGCTGCAGAATTCTGAAATACAGGAGCGTCTCTACGAGGAAGTCAAGGAGACCGAAGAGTCGCTGAAGGGCGGGCAGCTGAGCTACGATGCCGTGACCAAAATGAAATATATGGACATGGTTGTCTCCGAATCGCTGAGAAAGTGGACCCTCGCCGCATCCACGGATCGCCAGTGCTCCAAGGACTATACACTGTACGACGACAATGGCACCAAGTTATTTGAGTTTAAAGAGGGTGACCGCATACATATTCCCATTGCGGGTCTACACTGGGACGATCGTTTCTTCCCCGAGCCAGAAAAGTTCAACCCAGAGCGTTTCAGTGATGAGAACAAGGACGAACTGGTACCCTACAGCTATTTGCCCTTCGGCTCAGGACCACGGAACTGTATAGGTATGTTCTAGCTCCAAAAAGATAACACTCGATTAATATGTACGTATGCTACTTTTCATTGCAGGAAATCGTTATGCTCTGATGCAGGCCAAGGCTATGTTGTACAATCTAGTGCTGAAATACAGAATCGAGCGATCTCCGAAGACAGTCAAAAATCTGATGGACGATTCACGTGGCTTCCAGCTGACTCCACAGAGTGGCTATTGGGTGCATCTGGTGCCCCGCATATAAAGAAGATGTTCAAACTGTTGTGTTTTGAATTTACATTAAAATACACATATGTTTATATTTTATTTTTGATTATGATTCCATATAAACTGACTTTAATTTTAATTACACACTTAACTAATTTCAAATTGAAGACATCCGTAATACTTAAAACTCATCATATGTATTCGTTCCAGACATTCGTACTCATATTATAGGATTAGGTATAATTTCAACTTTAGAACTTGCCCACCAATTTTTTGCGTTTTCATTATTATTACAAAACTTTCTCAAATATTCTTGACACATTCCGTTTTACATAACTCTTTCTTTTTCACGCTCGGGCGAAAGCTGAAACATTACATAAAACTGAAAAACAAAAGAATCTTGAAAGTTGTTAAAACGCAAAAGAAATCACAAAACTGAATAGAAACCTCTTTGCATATGGACACATACATATATGTATATATATGTATTTATGTAAAGAACTGTGTATAATTGTAACTTTGTAGACTGTGTTTTTGGAGGGGGAAGTTTCCATCATAACTTTAGTTATTGCACATTTACTATCCGAAGACTTTCGCTCTCCTTTCCCGTCTTTATTATTGTATTTTAACATTTTATTGATTTGTTTTACATATACAAAATTCTTTTGTTGGCAGTTGATTAATGTATCAAATTTTTATTGTTTGTTGATTGTGTTTTTGCGATTTGTGGCTGGCAGATTCCTAGCTTTATAACTAACAGACTAATATATGTATGAATATATAGTAGCATATAATATATGTATGTAAATGCATTATTGATATACTTTTTAGCTTTGTACAAAGTTTTGATAAGAATAGAGTTTCGTTGTTCTAAACTAAATTGTTTGGATACTTGTGAGTTAGAAACTAAAAGATATGAAATTAAGAATATAGAGAAATCTGTAAAAAAAAAAAATTTTATTTTCCAGCTCGCTTTTAAATACGAAGTTGCCAATTTACTTTAATTATAATTAATAATATTTTGTATTTGTATTTTGAACGATATGTTTATTTACATTACCCTAACCCCAATCTAGACGCTATAGAGACGTTGTGCATTTGAGGCACGCGGCTTGCCTAGGCCAAAGAAATTCCAGACACGCCTCAGGCAACCGGGCTTCTTCTCGGGCAGCAGACTAAGGCTTTGCTCCTCCAGAATGGTGTCCAGTATGTAGTAGCTGCTCAGATTCAGCGGCGGCGGCGGCAGCATCGGAGGCGGTCATGATATCGTGCAGTTCTTGCTCTCGTTCATAATAGCCGGCATGCCAGAATGGGCACCTACACAGCTGCCCGGTGCAGCTCCTCCAAGAGGATTGGACGACTCGCTGGTTTGGGCCAGCTTCTTTTTGCGCTCGTAGGCGAGTGCATCATTGGGGACATAGGCGACACGAACGCCGCCATAGTGTTTGCGCGCGGGCAGACGATAAACATAATCGTCCATGTCGCTGGAGGAACTGGAACTGCAAGTGGAGCAAATGCTGGCCACATCGCAGTTATCCAGATTGTTCAGCAGGTTAAGTGGGCCGCCGCCGCTCGCCTGTGTCTGGGCGTTGTGCAGTCGCAGATTCGTTTGGTTGATCTGCATCTCGGACGAGCTGCGCGACTGATTCCGACGTCGGCGACGACGTCGTGCATTGGAATTGTCCGTGTAACTCTTGGAGCGCGACATGGTGTCTTGGACGCTGTGGAAGCGCACCTCTTTTAGCGGCGGACGATTATCGACCTGTTCCTGTTTCTCGTCCAGCTGACTGCCGCGCTGCTTGGCGGCAAAGAGCTGCTCGTAGCCATCATGGGGCAAATCCATCTCCCGAACCGACTCATTATCGAGCTCCAACTCGTTGCCCAACTCTTGGGTGCTCTGCGTCATGTCCGAATTGCTCGGCGAATTCAGATTGATCTTGTCAATGCTCTGATAGCTGTGCGAATCCTCCGCCTTTGACAACAACATGTCAGGCATCGATGTGGTCAGCTGCGTGTCGCCAAAGATTGACTTGTCGCCGGCGCATATGTTGTCCAAACTGATACCCAGCTCGGTCAGATCGATGGGCGGTGGATGGGCGGGTCGTGGCATACCAGGCACACATCCACCTAGCAACAGATCGGCTACTCCCGCTGCTTCCATGCGCTTGCGCTCCTGCCGCTCAAGCAAATCACCAGCGCTGCCCGCACCGGCTGTACTCTTGCTTGCGACATGCCCATGGCTCTTACCGCCCCCGACACGCCCAGTCGCCCCTGAGGAGTCAGCTGTGCGCCGTGGAGAGCGCGCTATCTGACTGGAAGTGGAGGCGCGATGCGTCGGACGCAGCTGCGGTCCGGAGCTCGTGTCCGACGGCGTCGGCGGTTCGCCCTTGCTACACGCTATCGAGCAGTAGATGGTGCCACGGCGCGGCAGGAATGGACGACCCAGCAGCGAGCAGCGGCAGGTGCAGCAAGAGAAACACTGATCCGTCGCATGCCAGTGCTGACCATCATGGCTCATCTGGCCCTGATCGACGCCAATTACCTCGCCGCAGTAGTCACAATACTCGGCGAACATGGTGTCAAAGCAGCCCAGACAGTACGGCTTTCCCTCCCGCATTATATAACGCTGGCCGCCCAGCTGATGCTCGCACTCCTGGCAGGCAAAGTGCTTCATGTGCCAGGTGCGACCTTCGGCCTCCGTGCACTCATCCGAAAAGATAATCTAAGGGCGAGAAATTACATGAATTAAGCTGTTAAATAAATGTAATGTAAAGTTATAATCAAGAGTCAAGAAAAATATTTGTTTATCAAAATAATTATTATTATTATGTCTATTAATTATAATTTGAAACTCGTCACAATACTTTGTTTTAAATGGAGCTTCGTCTATTAATAAGATTTCATGCAATTACAATTCTTAAATAAATGTTTAACTCACCTCATCGCAAGCGGAGCAGCGCGGCTTTTGGGTCTCGGCATGATGGCGACCACAGTACAGATTGCCATCGCGCTGAAAGTATATCAAGTCCATGAGGAGCTCCTTGCAAACACTGCAGACAAAGCAGCCAGGATGCCAGCACAACTGAGCGCCCAGGCGTTGGGCGAAGACCACAATGTCACCGCCAGAGAGCGGCTCCTCGCACTGCCAAAAAAAAGGATAAAAAACTTCAAATTAGAACTAGGAGAAGGGGAATACAAGGTAAACCGTATAAATAACAGAAATATGCTAAAGTTGTGCAGAGTTGGGGACGATAGAAATCTGCAGCGTCTGCTTTGGCTTGGCAAAATATTTAAGCGACTATAAATGCTAAATAACGGTAATAAAACGCTTAAGCCCCCGAAGCGAGGACAAGGCAGAGACCAGAACGAGAACAGCGTACAATCCCGGCCCCAACCATCCCCAGCTACTGCTTGCGGTTTTGCTTTTTCACAACGGAAATAATGCAAAAATAGCTGCCGGCCATGTGCGCGGAGTCGGCTCCCAAGTACTCCCCAGAGAGCGAAAAGTGAGAGAAAACCAGAGACTTTAAACTGTTAGAAATAGCATGAAACACGAGAAATGGCCGCAAGGAAAATGCTGGTGTCGATGTCGGTGCCGGAGTTGTTATTGGTGTGGCTATTGCTGTTGCTACTCCTGTTCCTGATCCTGCTGCTACTGCTGATGTCAAGAAGCTCAAGCGGAAGCGCAGTGTTTAATGACTAAACCTCAACTCGTTAAAGTGGAAGGCATTCGCATAATGAACCCATTTAGTAACAGCGTGAATCCTAATGAGGTCAGCAACGCTGATGTCTTTGTACTCCTCAAACAATATGTTATGAATGTGTTTGGAATATACGGGAATATATACGAAAACTGATTCTCCTCGAGCAATCTATGAACAGATTTTTGTCAGGCTGAGGCTGATGTTGAAAAATACAATATAAATAAAATGTGAAATAAACAAAAGAACAAAAATGTGGGCAAATTCCATGAAGGAAGCAATTCTTAAGTAGTAGAGCTACATCTATGGAGCTATTCCCAACAATCCTAACATTACTAATACTCATTAGTGCGCTTTCCTGTACAATTGTTGATTGGTTCCGTCTAGCGAAACTGTTTCATTCTGCGAAAGTGTTGCTATTGAATTGGTTATTAATAAAGTAGAGATTGAAATGACTTAATTAGTTTATTAGTTTTTTTCTATACATTTCACATTTCATTAATTTAAGTTTATGCAAAGAATCTAGTAAATAAATAAATAAATAAACCATGTGAGTCAGATATATCATTGTATATAGACAGCTTTTAGATGAAAGGATAAAGAGTTCGCTAAGTTGGCATGTTTAGAAGTTTTACCTCGCTTAGTGGGAAATCAAGTTCCTTCCTTATTTTACTGTGGGAAAAGAAGTCAGAACTTGGCTACATTTTATGAGCATGCAAAGCAATTAACGCAATTGCCCTGATTTATGAATGCTTTTTGGCTCCAAAAGTTGAGCACAAACGCTGCCATTTGTGGCTAGCCCTTAGTTTTTCGCCCCTGACCCCAACTCCAGCCGTTAAGCAAGTAGCTCTTACCCCTGACAAAGCCTACGCCAATTTGCGCCATTTTCGTATCAACTTTTATTTCCTGTTGCCTCCCCTTTCTCATCGCTGTCTTCATTTCGCGCACGCAAATTACCCAGAAGCGCCGAAAAAGCCACAACACGCTGCGAGGACAATGAAAGTGGGGGAACGAAACTTTGTTGGTTGGTTGCCTGCTTGCAGCTTCTTAACTTTCCAGGCTATTAAACCTCAGTCGGTTGCCGGTTGCTTCGATGTCCCCCGCAATCAACATTTACTTTTGCAAGTCATTTAACATTGACAGCCAGTGCTGCCAAACTGTACTGTACAGGGTTGATAATTTCCATAGTAAGTTGCGTAAATAGCTCCTAACTTGGCCCTCTGCATGCGTCGTTAATTGTTACCAAACGACGCAAAAAATAAAATAAATTTGTCAGCAGCAACTGCGCACTTTAATTAGGCTCAGTCTCTATACCAGGCGCTAATGATGTATTTTTGCAGTTGCGGTTAGACTTCCTTTTGTCTTATTTTGTGTGCAGCACTTTGCTGTGGCTTCCGTCCCAACTAAGCAACTTCTGCAGGAAAAGCTCTTAAAGTAGTTTCTGTGGTGGCTTAATTGCAAGTGAAAAACTTTGCCCAACAGCCCAACCCACGGCAACTGAATCTGCAGGGAAAACTCTGGCCCCAAGGATTGGCTGTGTGTCAACTTATAATGACATTTCTCAGCCGCTGCCAATTGTCATGTGTACATATAACAACAATCGCTACTCATTTATCTTATCAATGCAATTAATCCCAGTCGCATTCAGTTGATGACCTCGTCCCTTAACTGTGAACCCTGGCCCTTCGCCTGGAGGTGCACTGCAGACAATTATTCTATTGACAAATTGACGCTGGCTGCTTTCCACGATACGCGACATCGCCACCTGACTCCTCCGATCCTTGCTGCTAGCTAATCCATTTAGCGTCTGTCCTAATCCAACTATGACGATGCACCAGACAAACTTTCCTCCAGACAAGCAAGACAATTTCCTGCCCAGTAGCCGCTCCCCAACCCTTCTATATATATGTATATATATATATATATATATGCCTCGCTCTCTCCTTAGCTCATTGCAAAGAGCCTTCAAATTATTAATGACGCTCGTTATCGTGCCCTTTTCAGTACATAAACTTTTCGCTTAACAGGCAGCCGGCAGCAGGATTTTTGGCTACCTTTTTTGCTGTTTTGGTACGCCAACTTTTTGTCGCCATTCCATCACCTCCCACAAAAATCACCCGCCCCTGTGCTGCATCAGTTTTTGTGAAAAGTATATTTCATGGCTTTTCTTAATAATTATTTTGTATTTCATCGTTGCCAGGACAACCTTTAGTGTCACATCCTTGTCAAGTTCTGCTGTCACATCCGCTCTGACACAGGCCCTCAATTCAGTTTTGACTCCATTGTTGTTCGTGTGGAAAATCGGAGCTGGCCAAATCATTACCAGTTCTTTTGCCAGCTCTGTGTCAGTCTCCGTCACTGACTTTGACGCACGTTTCTGGCCATGCTTTGCGACTCATTTACGCTTGAGTGAATTTGAGTGCCTTTTAGAAGCAGCAGCAGCCGAGGCATCATTCAGGCTCATTGAGCGTTTTCATAAATTTCCCTTAAGTATAATTTCTGCTTGGTTGTCCTCGCCCTCTCCTCTCTCACACTCTCGATCTTAATTCGAGGGGGTGCGGCTTTTGCTTTGTTCGCATTTTAACCTTCGTTTAGCAGGTCGCAGTTATGGTTTGTGAATTTTAAGAAGCAGTCGGCAGAGATGAGTGAGCGCCCGTCAGTTTTGCACACAATCCACGGCATTAAATCTCGATTTTCTTATCAGATTTAATTATTAACGCACTCATCTGCAGTTGAACTTGAACAATTTTCAACTTTTGTAGATTCTACTTTCATTTGCATATACCTTCACATGTATTGTATGTGAAGTATTTGAATAAGGAACAGAAAACTTAAACTTAACAGCTAATTGCTGCGACGCCCATTAATAGTTGCTAATTATATATTAATTAAATTGATATTAAAATTTACATTTTCACAACATTTATTGAGATTGATTAAATTACATTTCTTTCAAATAGTTGGGCACAACTTGCAAAAACTAAAATCGTCACTTTCTAACTAACTTGTAAAAGAGTGCTGAAGGGATTCATAAATGGCATCATAAATAACTGAAGTATTTAATTGAGAGAGCTCAACTGCACTTTGACATTAAACATGAGTAGACAAACGTATTGAAAGTTTACACACTGTTTGCGTCGTTTGTCTTTAATGAACTCTAACCTGAACTGGTTTGGGATTGGTCTTGGCCTGGTCAGAGAACTGCAAGTTGTGGCTTATAAGTTGTTGTGGCAAGGCGTAATAAATGCAACTTGGCTGCCAATTTGGTCTTGTCCACAGAAACCAAAACCAACGAAAATCACTGAAAACTTGGGCACAACTTTAATGCAGGCAACACCTCCGACGTGGCACAAACGCCCACGCACGTAGCAGACATAGCGTGGCAAGACGCTGATGGGGTGCGGAGGAACGGAGCCACTGCAGCGGACAAATGGATGCTGCATGTCCGTATAGTCGCCTTTTGTGGCCCAGACAGACACGCAGGGCCGCGTGGCAGCATGCGGCATAAACTTTTTAATAAGTTTTACGAGTGGCGAATGTGAACTTGTGTTCAAATCAAGCTCTCAACTATTTGTGGCAGCCAGCGTGCCAGACGATGAGCAGCCATGGATCTGGATATGGATGCGCCTGCAGACTGGCCAACTACTGAGCGCAGTTCAAATTGAAGCTGAAGTCAATGCTGAAGTTGAAGTTGGTTAGCCAGCACGCACAGACAACCTTCCTCTCTCTCTCTCTATCTCTCTCTCTCGCTCGCTTGGAGACTGCTAGCTAATAACAATGCAAATTTTTCGAAGGGGACTCCCACTGAAAGGGTACCTCTCCCTACTGCTGCTGCGCTGTTACTACTATTTTATGCTACTAGCATTGTGCTTTAGTGCCATTTCACTGCGTTGCACAGCTTTACAGTATGCACATTCACTTTTTGCCCCCACAGCACAGACAAGCAGGCAGGTGTGGTCGCGAGTGCTCAACTGGGCGATGCCCTGTTAAAAGGCAAATACCAATAATATCTGTAACATTATTGACCAAAATATAAAAAGTGTATTTGACAGTAAACAAATGATATTATTTAGGTAGTAATAATATGAGGGAATATCTAAAGATATTCTTCTCATGCTGGTCAAACTTCTCTTATTGTATACGACTGTTTGTGTGTTTCACTGATTACAGGGTACTTAAATTAAGTTGCAGCAGTCGTAGTCCGCAGCGGAGTTCAGAGACTGGAGTCCAAAGTGGTGAGTAGCTGGCTTTAGTCTTTTGAATGGCAGTTGCTGCAATTGTTTTTGCAACAACGTTTCATTTGCAGTTTTTCGCCATGTTGCAGCACTTTGGCGTTTGTTAAAAGTGTACTTAATGAAATCTTTTTGTCATCTTTTATTTGAGATGCTGCCAAGTTGCGATGCAACGTTTGAAAGTTAACCGTTAGTCTCGCGCTCTTCCGCCCCGGATCCCGCAATCCACTCGCTCGCCTGCTCGCTTATTGTTTCTGGCAGGCGCTATTGTCAAATTTTTTAGCATTGTGCAAGTACCACCTATGCACCCACCCGAACACCCATAATTTATAAGCAGCAGGAGTCAGGGCAAGTCCTGTCAAAGTTAGAGCAAAACTTTGCCCTGCCTGGCGTAAAATGAAATCAAGACTCGCCGCTTTCTTTGTGCAGTGCTCCTTTGTTCATCATAATAAAATGCAAATTTCTTGGCTCACAATTAAGTTAAAGGGCAAAAGCGGGAGTGCACTACTTACCCCCTTGCAGGGCCTTTCATCGGACAGCAGCCGCACCGCGCCACGTCCGAGCGCCTCTCTCTTGCGCTGCGCCGAAAATATCCTCAGCTCCTTGCGCTCCTCGTCACTCAGCGAGTGGCAATAGCGTACCTGCAACAAGCAACGGCAAATGGTTAGTGGTAACTGGTAGTTGGCAGGAAAGTAGCAAGTTTTTTGTATTGTAAATATTAATTAAAATCTCTGTTACTGCAGCAGCACAAAAAGGCAACGCCAACTTTTTTAATCTCGTCCAGCCTGCTTGCAGGCGGGAGTTCTTTGATTTTTATTCAAATTTATTTGTCTTTTTTTTTTGTCCTTTATATACCCTTGCAGAAAGTGTAATAGAACATGCTACAAATAACTCCGATCCTGGCAAGTCTCTCAGTCTAGGTAAATGCACTTGGGGCATAGTTATTATTTTATTTATTTATTACTGCTGCATAATCCTTATAGATGCCATAGGTACTATCACTCAAGAAAACACTTAAGATTTATTAAAATTTAATTATGCGTTTAACTGGTAATATATACTAAAAGTAGTACTAAGTACATTCCTTATTACTTGACAAGATTTTAATTAAGATCAGATTACTGTATTTCATTTCATCATACAACTTTTGCATGCTTTACAGGGTATTTTAATCTTCACCAATTAAAGCTTCTTCTCATTTAATGTTATTCTGCTTGCGTTTCAATTTTGTTCTCAACAGTTGGCAGCCTGCTTTGCCATTAACTGCATTTTTATGATGCTTGCGCTCTTTTTTTTTGTCGCCAGCGCCATTGAGTGCTCCCTTATGCTACTGAGTTGATGTTCTGTTCTGTTATCTTCTGTTCAGTTGTTTGGATCCTTTGGTCTTTTGGCTAATACTCACTTCGTTATCTTGAGGCGGCAGCTGGTGCAGCAATTGTTTCACGCGATACTTCTCGCCGGGACTGTTGACGTAGGGCACTTTGTCGTCCGGTAGTTGGCTAAAGTACAAGCGAACCTGTTAACGAGCAGATATAGAGTAAAAGAGAGAGAGAGAGAGAGAGAACGTCAGATATAAAAACTTTAGTACTGCAGTTATGTATTAGCCATAAACTGCGACGAGTAAACGATTGGACAACTGTTTGTATTTATGGCAATTTTAGAGCCGCGACAAATTCGTGGGAAACGTTTCATTAGGGACAAGTCATAACGAATTAATCAAAGCTAAGTGACAAACGCTTTCACTAACTTGGCAAAAAAAAAACCGAAGTGAACGCCCACAGCTGTCTTATCCACACAAATATCGACGAAACAAAAACAGCAAATGCCACGACCAAATAAATTTATGTTTAAGCTTGCGAAAGAAAGCCCACACTTTTTAAAATCAGTTGAGTTTTGACGAAGTTATGGCATTTTGAAGTTTCGACCTATGCCCATTTGCCCATATTCAGATTTTCAGGCTAGAATTTTTACTTATGCTCCGACCTAAAATCTCGTTTTCAACTTTAAATGTACGATTGATCTAGGGTCAAAACTATGATTAAAAAGCCCTCACTTTTTAAAATCAGTTGAGTTTTGACGAAGTTATGGCATTTTGAAGTTTCGACCTATGCCCATATGCCCATTTACCGATTTTCAGGCTTGAATTTTTACTTACGCTCCGACCTAAAATCTCGTTTTCAACTTTAAATGTACGATTGATCCAGGGTCAAAACTATGATTAAAAAGCCCTCACTTTTTAAAATCAGTTGAGTTTTGACGAAGTTATGGCATTTTGAAGTTTCGACCTATGCCCATATGCCCATTTACCGATTTTCAGGCTAGAATTTTTACTTATGCTCCGACCTAAAATCTCGTTTTCAACTTTAAATGTATGATTGATCTAGGGTCAAAACTATGATTAAAAAGACCTCACTTTTTAAAATCAATTGAGTTTTGACGAAGTTATGGCATTTTGAAGTTTCGACCTATGCCCATATGCCCATTTACCGATTTTCAGGCTTGAATTTTTACTTATGCTCCGACCTAAAATCTCGTTTTCAACTTTAAATGTACGATTGATCTAGGGTCAAAACTATGATTAAAAAGCCCTCACTTTTTAAAATCAGTTGAGTTTTGACGAAGTTATGGCATTTTGAAGTTTCGACCTATGCCCATATGCCCATTTACCGATTTTCAGGCTTGAATTTTTACTTATGCTCCGGCCTAAAATCTCGTTTTCAACTTTAAATGTACGATTGATCTAGGGTCAAAACTATGATTAAAAAGCCCTCACTTTTTAAAATCAGTTGAGTTTTGACGAAGTTATGGCATTTTGAAGTTTCGACCTATGCCCATATGCCCATTTACCGATTTTCAGGCTGGAATTTTTACTTATGCTCCGGCCTAAAATCTCGTTTTCAACTTTAAATGTACGATTGATCTAGGGTCAAAACTATGATTAAAAAGCCCTCACTTTTTAAAATCAGTTGAGTTTTGACGAAGTTATGGCATTTTGAAGTTTCGACCTATGCCCATATGCCCATTTACCGATTTTCAGGCTGGAATTTTTACTTATGCTCCGACCTAAAATCTCGTTTTCAACTTTAAATGTACGATTGATCTAGGGTCAAAACTATGATTAAAAAGCCCTCACTTTTTAAAATCAGTTGAGTTTTGACGAAGTTATGGCATTTTGAAGTTTCGACCTATGCCCATATGCCCATTTACCGATTTTCAGGCTGGAATTTTTACTTATGCTCCGACCTAAAATCTCGTTTTCAACTTTAAATGTACGATTGATCTAGGGTCAAAACTATGATTAAAAAGCCCTCACTTTTTTAAATCAGTTGAGTTTTGACGAAGTTATGGCATTTTGAAGTTTCGACCTATGCCCATATGCCCATTTACCGATTTTCAGGCTTGAATTTTTACTTATGCTCCGACCTAAAATCTCGTTTTCAACTTTAAATGTACGATTGATCTAGGGTCAAAACTATGATTAAAAAGCCCTCACTTTTTTAAATCAGTTGAGTTTTGACGAAGTTATGGCATTTTGAAGTTTCGACCTATGCCCATTTGCCCATATTCAGATTTTCAGGCTAGAATTTTTACTTATGCTCCGACCTAAAATCTCGTTTTCAACTTTAAATGTACGATTGATCTAGGGTCAAAACTATGATTAAAAAGCCCTCACTTTTTAAAATCAGTTGAGTTTTGACGAAGTTATGGCATTTTGAAGTTTCGACCTATGCCCATATGCCCATTTACCGATTTTCAGGCTGGAATTTTTACTTATGCTCCGACCTAAAATCTCGTTTTCAACTTTAAATGTACGATTGATCTAGGGTCAAAACTATGATTAAAAAGCCCTCACTTTTTAAAATCAGTTGAGTTTTGACGAAGTTATGGCATTTTGAAGTTTCGACCTATGCCCATATGCCCATTTACCGATTTTCAGGCTTGAATTTTTACTTATGCTCCGACCTAAAATCTCGTTTTCAACTTTAAATGTACGATTGATCTAGGGTCAAAACTATGATTAAAAAGCCCTCACTTTTTAAAATCAGTTGAGTTTTGACGAAGTTATGGCATTTTGAAGTTTCGACCTATGCCCATATGCCCATTTACCGATTTTCAGGCTTGAATTTTTACTTATGCTCCGACCTAAAATCTCGTTTTCAACTTTAAATGTACGATTGATCTAGGGTCAAAACTATGATTAAAAAGCCCTCACTTTTTAAAATCAGTTGAGTTTTGACGAAGTTATGGCATTTTGAAGTTTCGACCTATGCCCATATGCCCATTTACCGATTTTCAGGCTTGAATTTTTACTTGTGCTTCCGACCTAAAATCTCGTTTTCAACTTTAAATGTACGATTGATCTAGGGTCAAAACTATGATTAAAAAGCCCTCACTTTTTAAAATCAGTTGAGTTTTGACGAAGTTATGGCATTTTGAAGTTTCGACCTATGCCCATATGCCCATTTACCGATTTTCAGGCTTGAATTTTTACTTGTGCTCCGACCTAAAATCTCGTTTTCAACTTTAAATGTACGATTGATCTAGGGTCAAAACTATGATTAAAAAGCCCTCACTTTTTAAAATCAGTTGAGTTTTGACGAAGTTATGGCATTTTGAAGTTTCGACCTATGCCCATATGCCCATTTACCGATTTTCAGGCTGGAATTTTTACTTGTGCTTCCGACCTCAAATCTCGTTTTCAACTTTAAATGTACGATTGATCTAGGGTCAAAACTATGATTAAAAAGCCCTCACTTTTTAAAATCAGTTGAGTTTTGACGAAGTTATGGCATTTTGAAGTTTCGACCTATGCCCATATGCCCATTTACCGATTTTCAGGCTTGAATTTTTACTTGTGCTTCCGACCTCAAATTTCGTTTTCAACTTTAAATGTACGATTGATCTAGGGTCAAAACTATGATTAAAAAGCCCTCACTTTTTAAAATCAGTTGAGTTTTGACGAAGTTATGGCATTTTGAAGTTTCGACCTATGCCCATATGCCCATTTACCGATTTTCAGGCTGGAATTTTTACTTATGCTCCGACCTAAAATCTCGTTTTCAACTTTAAATGTACGATTGATCTAGGGTCAAAACTATGATTAAAAAGCCCTCACTTTTTAAAATCAGTTGAGTTTTGACGAAGTTATGGCATTTTGAAGTTTCGACCTATGCCCATATGCCCATTTACCGATTTTCAGGCTTGAATTTTTACTTATGCTCCGACCTAAAATCTCGTTTTCAACTTTAAATGTACGATTGATCTAGGGTCAAAACTATGATTAAAAAGCCCTCACTTTTTAAAATCAGTTGAGTTTTGACGAAGTTATGGCATTTTGAAGTTTCGACCTATGCCCATATGCCCATTTACCGATTTTCAGGCTTGAATTTTTACTTATGCTCCGACCTAAAATCTCGTTTTCAACTTTAAATGTACGATTGATCTAGGGTCAAAACTATGATTAAAAAGCCCTCACTTTTTAAAATCAGTTGAGTTTTGACGAAGTTATGGCATTTTGAAGTTTCGACCTATGCCCATATGCCCATTTACCGATTTTCAGGCTGGAATTTTTACTTATGCTCCGACCTAAAATCTCGTTTTCAACTTTAAATGTACGATTGATCTAGGGTCAAAACTATGATTAAAAAGCCCTCACTTTTTAAAATCAGTTGAGTTTTGACGAAGTTATGGCATTTTGAAGTTTCGACCTATGCCCATATGCCCATTTACCGATTTTCAGGCTAGAATTTTTACTTATGCTCCGACCTAAAATCTCGTTTTCAACTTTAAATGTACGATTGATCTAGGGTCAAAACTATGATTAAAAAGCCCTCACTTTTTAAAATCAGTTGAGTTTTGACGAAGTTATGGCATTTTGAAGTTTCGACCTATGCCCATATGCCCATTTACCGATTTTCAGGCTAGAATTTTTACTTATGCTCCGATCCAAAATCTCGTTTTCAACTTTAAATGTACGGTTGATCTAGGGTCAAAACTATGATTAAAAAGCCCTCACTTTTTAAAATCAGTTGAGTTTTGACGAAGTTATGGCATTTTGAAGTTTCGACCTATGCCCATATGCCCATTTACCGATTTTCAGGCTAGAATTTTTACTTATGCTCCGATCCAAAATCTCGTTTTCAACTTTAAATGTACGATTGATCTAGGGTCAAAACTATGATTAAAAAGCCCTAACTTTTATAAATCAGTTGAGTTTTGACGAAGTTATGGCATTTTGAAGTTTCGACCTATGCCCATATGCCCATTTACCGATTTTCAAGCTTGCATTTTTACTTATGCTCCGACCTAAAATCTCGTTTTCAACTTTAAATGTACGATTGATCTAGGGTCAAAACTATGATTAAAAAGCCCTCACTTTTTAAAATCAGTTGAGTTTTGACGAAGTTATGGCATTTTGAAGTTTCGACCTATGCCCATATGCCCATTTACCGATTTTCAGGCTTGAATTTTTACTTATGCTCCGACCTAAAATCTCGTTTTCAACTTTAAATGTACGATTGATCTAGGGTCAAAACTATGATTAAAAAGCCCTCACTTTTTAAAATCAGTTGAGTTTTGACGAAGTTATGGCATTTTGAAGTTTCGACCTATGCCCATATGCCCATTTACCGATTTTCAGGCTAGAATTTTTACTTATGCTCCGATCCAAAATCTCGTTTTCAACTTTAAATGTACGATTGATCTAGGGTCAAAACTATGATTAAAAAGCCTCACTTTTTAAAATCAGTTGAGTTTTGACGAAGTTATGGCATTTTGAAGTTTCGACCTATGCCCATATGCCCATTTACCGATTTTCAGGCTTGAATTTTTACTAATGCTCCGACCTAAAATCTCGTTTTCAACTTTAAATGTACGATTGATCTAGGGTCAAAACTATGATTAAAAAGCCCTCACTTTTTAAAATCAGTTGAGTTTTGACGAAGTTATGGCATTTTGAAGTTTCGACCTATGCCCATATGCCAATTTACCGATTTTCAGGCTTGAATTTTTACTTATGCTCCGACCCAAAATCTCGTTTTCAACTTTAAATGTACGATTGATCTAGGGTCAAAACTATGATTAAAAAGCCCTCACTTTTTAAAATCAGTTGAGTTTTGACGAAGTTATGGCATTTTGAAGTTTCGACCTATGCCCATATGCCCATTTACCGATTTTCAGGCTTGAATTTTTACTTATGCTCCGATCCTAAAATCTCGTTTTCAACTTTAAAGTGCTACGATTGATGCTAGGGTCAAAACTATGATTAAAAAGCCCTCACTTTTTAAAATCAGTTGAGTTTTGACGAAGTTATGGCATTTTGAAGTTTCGACCTATGCCCATATGTAGATCCTAGTTTACTTATGTGATAAGTTTTCACTTAATACGATTTCTAGGGTCAATTGATTGTCACTTTTTAAATAGTTGAGTTTGACGAGTTATGGCATTTTGAAGTTTCGACCTATGCCCATATGCCCATTTACCATTTCAGGCTGTTACTTATGCTGATCAAAATCTCGTTTTCAACTTTAAATGTACGATTGATCTAGGGTCAAAACTATGATTAAAAAGCCCTCACTTTTTAAAATCAGTTGAGTTTTGACGAAGTTATGGCATTTTGAAGTTTCGACCTATGCCCATATGCCCATTTACCGATTTTCAGGCTTGAATTTTTACTTATGCTCCGACCTAAAATCTCGTTTTCAACTTTAAATGTACGATTGATCCAGGGTCAAAACTATGATTAAAAAGCCCTCACTTTTTAAAATCAGTTGAGTTTTGACGAAGTTATGGCATTTTGAAGTTTCGACCTATGCCCATATGCCCATTTACCGATTTTCAGGCTAGAATTTTTACTTATGCTCCGACCTCAAATCTCGTTTTCAACTTTAAATGTACGATTGATCTAGGGTCAAAACTATGATTAAAAAGCCCTCACTTTTTGAAATCAGTTGAGTTTTGACGAAGTTATGGCATTTTGAAGTTTCGACCTATGCCCATATGCCCATTTACCGATTTTCAGGCTTGAATTTTTACTTATGCTCCGATCCAAAATCTCGTTTTCAACTTTAAATGTACGATTGATCTAGGGTCAAAACAATGATTAAAAAGCCCTCACTTTTTAAAATCAGTTGAGTTTTGACGAAGTTATGGCATTTTGAAGTTTCGACCTATGCCCATATGCCCATTTACCGATTTTCAGCCTAGAATTTTTACTTATGCTCCGACCTAAAATCTCGTTTTCAACTTTAAATGTACGATTGATCTAAGGTCAAAACTATGATTAAAAAGCCCTCACTTTTTAAAATCAGTTGAGCTTTGACGAAGTTATGGCATTTTGAAGTTTCGACCTATGCCCATATGCCCATTTACCGATTTTCAGGCTTGAATTTTTACTTATGCTCCGATCCAAAATCTCGTTTTCAACTTTAAATGTACGATTGATCTAGGGTCAAAACTATGATTAAAAAGCCCTCACTTTTTAAAATCAGTTGAGTTTTGACGAAGTTATGGCATTTTGAAGTTTCGACCTATGCCCATATGCCCATTTACCGATTTTCAGGCTTGAATTTTTACTAATGCTCCGACCTAAAATCTCGTTTTCAACTTTAAATGTACGATTGATCTAGGGTCAAAACTATCATTAAAAAGCCCTCACTTTTTAAAATCAGTTGAGTTTTGACGAAGTTATGGCATTTTGAAGTTTCGACCTATGCCCATATGCCAATTTACCGATTTTCAGGCTTGAATTTTTACTTATGCTCCGACCCAAAATCTCGTTTTCAACTTTAAATGTACGATTGATCTAGGGTCAAAACTGTGATTAAAAAGCCCTCACTTTTTAAAATCAGTTGAGTTTTGACGAAGTTATGGCATTTTGAAGTTTCGACCTATGCCCATTTGCCCATATTCAGATTTTCAGGCTAGAATTTTTACTTATGCTCCGACCTAAAATCTCGTTTTCAACTTTAAATGTACGATTGATCTAGGGTCAAAACTATGATTAAAAAGCCCTCACTTTTTAAAATCAGTTGAGTCTTGACGAAGTTATGCTTGCGACAGAGGAAAATATGGCGAAAAGTCATGGCAGACAAACAGTATGCAATTGCACAGAAATGGAAAAACAGATAGACTAAAAAACAGCCAGAGATTTCTTGGCTTTTTTTTTGGTTTTTTTGTATCTGAAAAATTTTTCCAGCGTGCCTAGCTGGACGTTATGTAACCGTTTGGGCCACGATTGGCCCCGACTCTTGACCAGCTCTAATTGCTGCCAAATGCGTGCAGTCGATTTAATTACAAAACGCTTTCGCTTTTGTTTCGATCGATTGCCGTTCGATTTGGCGATAATTTTCCACAAGCCACAAAGTAGAAAAGCCGCTTAGCTACAATTGAAATTGTCGCCGTATTTCCTTAAACGTGGCAGGCATTGAACTGGGCTGGGTTTCGACTCAGTTTTTGGGCAGTGGCAATGAAGAATGAGGCAAACGATAGCAAAAGTTAAGTTAGCTGCAGGTGGTCACAGCCACCAAAATATCAAAGCGACAGCATCTAAATTGCTGGCCGTTGGCTTCTTTTTGATTTCACTGAAATTAACTGCGACAAATTGCAGCATGTGTTGTGGTTGCTTTCGGTTTGTGGTTAGCGGCAACGCCCCCTTACCTGATCTGGGCGCAGACCCGGTGGCACCCAAGTGTACTCCTCGAGTGCACAGCCGCTGTCATCATCCGACTGCGAATTGCGCTGAAAATCCAACTGCTGATGGTGGCTGTGATGATAGCTGCTGGCCGATGCTGCCGTCTTGTAGCTAGCGGTACGCAGCGGCGTCGCCACCACCGAGTTCAGTGGCAGATGATTGGGCGGCTGACAGTGGCGTCTCTGCAGCGGCGACACAAAATGCGACGGTGTCCCGCTGCTGCTAACCGTCGATGATGCATCCACATTGTTGCACGTAACCGTAGATGCTGTGTGGCTGCTGCTCGCCAGCTGCTGCGAGGCAGCTGGAATGGTTTTGGCGGTGGCTAAAGTTTGATCGCTGCGGTGCGACGGAAACGGCGCAGCACCGCCAGCCTCCAGCTGCAACAGTTCGCTCTCCGTCTGAGTGTAGTAGCTGCTGCCGGGCTGCTGCATCTTGTGGTGTCGTCTGCTGCTCAATGTGGTGGTGCTGCTGCTGGTGCGCGGCGCAGGTGTTGGCTTATATCTGTGGTTTGGCTGAATGCTGAAAGAAGAAGGAACGATGGAAATCCGATTAGATTACTAACGAAAGTGATGTGTGTCAAATACGTATAGCTATTAAAATTCATCCAAGGAATACAATAAAACTCTACAAATATTTATTTTGCAATATATCTGAATCTATATCTATATATAAATACTATTACAAAACGAATTATAACATTCAGAGAGGTACAAGCCGATGTTAATTAATTTAATGTGTTTATTTGCTGTTGGCTTTTCAGCCCATCTCAGACGTATTTCACTAATTGGACTTGCTAACAAATCTGGTTGCAACATGATTTACAAGATATGCAACTGCCAACTACTCATAAGCAATGTTGATCTATTGGCTGAACGAGACACACATAAATATTCATATCCATATGATGAATGGTGAATGCTGAAAACCCCATTTGCAATTAGCCAGCTGAGATGAAACGAAACTCATTTAAATTTAACGCGCCGGACATTTGTAATCGGTTCTGAGTGCAATTGTGGCCAATTCGCAGCTGTTGCTGCTTGCTGCAGATGATGCAGTTGTTGCAGCAACTGGCGCATGCGTGTTGCTGTCCAATTTATGAAATTTCGAAATTGCCAGCGCATGTCCAGCCATCAGCATGTGGCCATCACCATAGCCAGAGTCATAAACTTTGCGCCGACTGACGCTTCTTTCTGCGCCGCTTTCTGTGTACTTTCTCTCGACATACTGTGGCACATACGACGATTATGCAGTCAAGCAACATCAGAAGCACCAGCAACTATTTGGTATTGCTTTAGAAATTCCAACAGCAATTTTAAGCCGCTGTTCATGTGGCACCCAGTCTGGTCGCGTTTCAGTTTTAATTTGCTTTTAAATACCCCGCAAAAATAATATGATTGCAAATGGGCTGCATATGAACAACAAATGCATAGATCATGCAGAGACTCTATCCGCTTTTTAGAGCACTCAAGGGCTATGCAATTAACTTTAAGAAAAACTTAATAAGATTTTATGTATATATATTTAGAGTTTATGTGCAGAAAATTTGAGCTTTGTGTAATCTATACTTGGACTACAGGGCATCTATTAGTCAATCACGCTCAACTGACATATTCTTACATGGTTTCTCTGGTAATTTAAACTTGGCCGCTGGCTACAATTTTGTTTTGTTTTGTTTATTTTTAATTTGGTGTAATTAAAGTCATTTGAGCGACTTAACGCCAAGTGCCTTATGTGCAGAGCTCTCGGAAATTAAAGACCCGCTGCAATTGCGTGTTATGCAGCCGAGGTTTAATATTTAACATATTTTAATTCGTACTGATTAACAATTTGATTTGTATCAAATTGCACAACATTTGGAGCATGAATAAAAACAAAACAACTGTTGAGCGACCAGCCCAAGAGTTGCAGCCTAATCAACGTGAGAAGTCAACGTGGGGAGCTCTGACAATCGAAAGCAATTTGCCAGCACGCCGAACAATTTATCTGCATAACTTGTAAATTTATGCTAATGTATGATAACAATAAAGATTACAACTTGACCAAGTCAAGCGCTAGCCTTCTGCAAAACAAAGGCACAGATTTGAGAAGCTGTTTAGCAGTAGCTCTCAAACCTAGCAGAAAATCTCGCTAAAAACCCTTTCGCTTAGCGAAACTAACTGGGAGGCATGCAAAAGAGAATGTCTCGCAAATGTGGAAGCCGTATGTTGTAAGTAACTAACTGATGGGCAATGGCATTAGCATTAATTCCACGTTGTGGCTCAGGCGTCAGATCGGCAGCGATATTAGGCAGATTGTTAAAATAAAAAAGAAAATACGTTACGGCCTGATGTTAGTGAAAGTTTTATGTGCTACGTTGATTTTTGTTTGGTGATTTTCCAATGCAAATTCATTTGCTTTGTCGGACAGCGCCAAAAACTAACTTGTCCACATTTGCGTGCGATCAATCAAAGGTTGCTTTCTAAACCGACTGACGCTAGTGGATTTCCGAATGTTGTCCGATCCATTCGTTGCGATTGTCAACTGCTGCCCAAACAAAGTCAAGGCATAATCTGTCACAAATGAATTGTGCGCCTGTTGATTGACTTCGATAGCCAACACCAGCGTCAGCCCAATTCAAATCTAACATATACAAAAAAATACACCAATTGCCAAACATGACCAAGACTGTTGACATACTCGCTGCCGTTCGGCTAAGACACAAATACTCTCAGCTCTTGGCCAGGCTGGGACGGTTTTCTCTTTTCGTGCAAAAAGTCATAAGAAAGAAGTAAAAAGGCTCCAGGCAGGAGTACACCACTAGACGATTCCCTGCGGTTTGACTTTGTAGTAGAAATATACGTAAACACCATAGTTTTTATTTCGTTTTTTATCGGCTATAGGGTATACAAAACCAGTTGACTCTTTGATGATTTTCTAAGCGGCATGCAATTTTATTTGCCAAACGCAAACTGCCTGCGCCAAAAATGCCAGAAAATGCTGCATGCAATTGACGTGCATCTGACCATTTATGGTGCGATCTCTGACAGATGCGTAAATTTGGGTTAAGAAGATTTTGAGTATCAATTTGGGTTTGAGCTTGAGTTTATTTGGCTTGATGTTTGTCATTTTCTTGATGTGTGCATGAAGCAACTGTCCAGACGTTTGGATGAATGAGGATAATTAAAAATAAAGTGATTAGCATTTTTTGCAAGACTTTGAATGCCTCTAATTGTCAGTCTAGATGAAATCTGAATTATATTTTTAACGATGTTATGCGTAACTAAAAAACTCATTGTCATCATACATCTCATCTCCCAAACTTGCTTAACTGCAATATTTTCAATAAAATTAGTATTCAAATTAAGTATTTTGTTAAGTGGATTTACATATTTCTAGACAGTATGAAAATTGTAAATTACATATATAGCCATGATATAGCAATATCCGTCTGTTTCAAGGTAAATTAGACTCTCAGTTTAAACACGAATATTTAAAAGTTAAAATGCTTAGCTGTCTGCTTTTGTTGCTATCCGAAATATCTAATATACCAAATTATCTACGGTTTCTGCACAACATGAACATGTTTAAGCTTATCGGCACAAATTAAAGTCATTTGTGTCTTGGGTACTGCAATAAGCAGCTCATTAGGCAACATTTCAGCAATTGCGGCACGTTCAATTCCAAATACCAATGCCATGCCGCACAGCCAATAATATCTCAATTATCAGCCGCACCACTAATGCTGATTGGCAGCAGGGCACTCAGGAGAGCTTTGTTGGGTAACGAATGCATTTCAACGATGCTTTCTTTCCCACTATACACATTCATACATATACATACCGGCAATATTGCAGCGATTTTATTAAATTTTAGACACGCAGTTTCCAGAGAACTGGTTCAAAATCATTTAGACACACTCACAAAGATATTTGTGTGTATGTATGTATACGTGTCTGTGCTGCGGCCTGAAACCAGTTTCCCAGAAAAAATGAAGTGCACTACGACACGCAGAAGGAGAGATGAAACTACGTGGAAATTAAAACGAAACATGCAATTCTTGATAATTGAAAATGTAGGAGAACGAGCAGCAGCAGCAGCAACGGCAACAGCTAGATCAGCCAGAACAGCAACTGATGCAGCGAATCAAACCGAGTCCGCATTAAATTACTTTCACAATTGGTCAAAAGATAAACGTCAGCTCCCAATTCAGCTTGGAGTCTACAACTTGGCCGAATTGCTTGAATTATCTGCTCCGCACAGCACACGATCTCAAGTCTCCGATTGCAGTTGCCATTTAAGCAGATCGCACTCGAGCCCGCCTTATCCACGAACTTTGTGTGTGGGGGTTGCTCCAGAATCGAACGCTCTTAAATTAAATTGTTGCCCGTGGGGCGTGTCACACTGAAGGCCCGCAGTCTCGACCTCGGTTTTATACAGTCTGTGGACTCGAAAACTCTCGACTCTCTGCCTAAATGCCTTTTCCCAGTCCATTACGAAATCTCGTGCAGCAGCTTTCGAGCCAGAAATTCAGTTTTATTGCAACTTCTGCTGCTGTTTGCCCTGACCTTGCTGATGTTGCGTGCTTGAAGCGTTTCATTGTCTTGGCTCAAAAGGGGCGGCAGCTCCAAAAAATAATAATCGCCGAAATCAAGTAATAGTGTTTTAGTTGAGCGTGTTCGACAAGAAAATACTGTAGACTGTAGCCAGTTCAAACATATATTCCGAGTTAATTACACAAACATCATTACAGATAAAAGAGCAATACCTTCTGTAATAGAGATCAAAAGTGGCATTCATTTAAATTGATCATGCAGCGCATGTTTGAGTCAATGGTGAGTCTAAAATGAAATGTTAAATATTCTGAAGTATGCTATACAAAACAATGAAGCAATTTGGTTTAAACGTGGGGCTGCAGAAGAATGTTTCTCAGGTCTAAGGTGTATCGCCCCACACAGCACCAAGATACCCAATTTTAACCAATTTCAATGTGGGCATATTGCATAAAAAAGCAACGGAAATAGCGAGCGTGTAATATTTATAATTGTGTTTTTTAAAGTTCAGGCCAACTGCTGCATTTGACTGCGTTTACGTCACCCAAACAAAGGCCACAAGCGGCACAGTCACGTTAGCCATGTCACTCAACAACACGTGTTGATGTCGCTCAAACTTTATGCATTTTTTATGAACATGAGCAATAAACAAACACACACACGCACACACACACACGCCATTCGCTGGCACACTCGCATTTATAATGTGTGTTGTTTGTTGGCTGTCTGCGCGCTTTTCAGCCATTTCTTTGGGTGCTTCATGGGCGCAACCTGTAGCTGGTTGCAACCACTCCGGTTTGGCCCGTTGCACAAGTTTTTGTGTAGTATGTGCAACGCCTCTTTAAGTACCGCAAGTGATTTAGTGCAACGGTGCCGTTAGACGGCAAGGCTAAAGCAGTTGCCCGCTGCTGATAACCTGCAGTTGCAAGCAAGAGCAGCAGCAGCAGCATTAGCTCCATCTGATTCTGCCGCATCAGAAGAGTGAACAACATGGGCTGAAATGCATAATTAATCGAACTTGCAAGGCAAGCACTGTTCAAGCGATTTGTGGCATGCCACATGTGGCATATCCTATACCACACACTCCATTCGCAATGAGTCGTTTTGCCTGCTGAGTTTGAGATGTTTTTTGGCTTCGCCTGAGCTGATTTTGCGATCTCTTATTAACACAGCACTTGCTTAATTTTATGCAACCCGGCAATGCAAATGGAGTCGTCTGCAACTGCAACGAAGATTTAACTCATCCTAACACGCCCCCCCCCCCCCCTCCCCCCACCGTGGCACTGCTGTCAGCGACCTTAGACACGTTTCAGCGCTTGTTTAGTTGTATGCAGCACAGCTTTAATTTATGCAAAACGTTGTTGTTCTTCTGTTATACAATATCCAAATATTCCCCCCCCCCCCACCCACCACGCCCCTCAACACAACAGACTTGCCTCAAGCACTACTTGTCTTAGTTTTTGTTTTTTATACGATCAACCTTTTGTTTTTCAAACACAAAATACGAAATTTTCTTTCAAATTCGCCTTCGCTTTGTACCAAGTTTATTGATTTGCTTTTGTTAAAAAAAAAATTCCAACTAAGAAAAACTAAAATTTATCATATAAATGTATATATATGTTCATATAGGGAATGTCTGCAAATTTATGCGTTTTTAATTGATTTTTGACAAGTGAATATTTTGTCTTGAGCTGTAGATTATTTGGCCAAATTTGCTTATAATTTGGATTAATTTTTATAAAGTGGCCTTAGGTCTTATTATGCTAATAGAGCTGCTTGGGGTAACAGCAACTATAGCTCAACGAACCAGTTCAAAGGAGTCGCTCCCATTCTCAACATTCAAACACTCAATCGGGGAACAACTGGTAGTATCTCGAGCAACAGTGCCTGTACTGTAATTGCTGCAGATTGGGTGCCGATGATATGCGAGTGAAGTAACTTGGAAAAACTCCCACAGTTCTTAAACATAAATTAGATATTTTCCTTCTGTAATTTAATGGGTGCTCTGCTATGAATGCTATGACGATCATTATCATCTGCCCCGGATGATGATGATGAAGATGATGACGACGATGATGCTGTGCATGATGTTGCTGATGATAAATGTAATTGCGTTGGTTTCTCATCAAATTAAGGCAGAGACAAACACATACTCGCCATGAACTCGTAAAAAAGATTACGTTCTTAAGACGACGAAATAAAAAAGCAACATAAGTTGATTAAATTAAGAGACCGCTGCCGAAAAAGATAGAAACATTGTTTATGAATGGCACATAGGCAGACAAAACGAAAATAATTGACACACGGTAAGTGAATAAGACATTTTCGTTGGCGTTTCTAGCCAAAGAAAAAATAAATTGGATAAAAAAGAAGCAGAAAAAGAAGAAATCGGTAAATATAGCCAAAGCCAAATATGAAAGTCAAAACAAAATGTACATTAAATTTATTGTCTGGTCGCCTATGATAAAAAAAAATAAGAAAAATAAAACCAACGAAGCGGATAACATGGCTGATGGATGTGTCTGGAATTGCGAATGGAACTGGGTCTTGAAGCAGTTGCCTCCACTGAGAGTACAGCCTGTTGAAACGTGGGAAACTCCAAGTACTAAGTTGCAGCGACAATTACCCAAATAATAAATATGTGGCCCAACCCTGCCAAACTCAAGAACGTACCTCGCCAGAACCCAACCCTGATGCGGTTGCTGAACTTCAGTTGCAATGCAGCTGACCGTGAAGCAGCCAGAGACGTCGGCAGTCAACTATGACCAAATGAGATGCGCTTGAGAGTGCACTTCTTGACCAAGGCTAGCTAACCGGAAGTGTGGCATATAATTAATAACGGCATGTGAATCATGACGTATCACTAAAAGCCAAACAGCATTTTCTCATTTGACGCAATAACAATCAGGCAATTGACAATTGCAAATATGCGTGTGCACTGAGCCATAAAAGGATTAACTTTGCATGTGGCACACACACTGGACACAAACACACACACGCACACACAGCACTTTGAAATGCCGCCTGTTGCAACTTCCTTGTTAACTGTAATGCAAGAAGTGGCTGTGGAACAAACCAAACAACTGACAAACGAACAAACAAGCAACAGCAAATCGGACAGCAACATTTCAATTAACCAAAAGGAACCTCAGGAATCCAGTGGAGACAGAGACGGAAACACACAGTTTGGGAAGGTATTAGAGAGAGAGAGAGAGATGGAGTCCATCTAATCGCTGACTGTCACAACAAAAGTTTTTTTTTCATGTGCAGACAGGCGGTTGTTTCTGTGTAAATGTGTTTGTGGCCCGCATCTGCATTTTTAGCTGTATCCCTGATTGTATGTGTGTGTGTGTGCGTGTGAGTGTGTGTTAAAATGCGCAATTAAGACATCATATGCGTTGCAAGTGTCTTGAAGCAAGAGCATCAGACGCCAGGCAAACCCATTAGCTGAATGCGCACCTTTCCAAGCAACCAGGAAGCCAACCAGTCAGCTAGACAGAACTTAACTTTAACTACTCATACCTCGTAAGCAGCAGCAAAATGTGAGTATATAGAATTCAGTTAAGCCTTATGGCAATTAATAGAAAGGCGTATAGAAAAAAGAAATATAAAACTTACCGATTAGACTGCTATATAATACCTAGTAAATTGGTACCATTGCTCTGTAGTGGTAAGTAATACAGGGCATCTTATAGTGAATCACTCTCGAATAATATTATGTTATTTGGTTCACCAACTGGTGCTGGGAACTTGGAACAGGTAACTGGGAACTGGGAACTGTGAGCTGGTCAACTGTTTGGCTAATGAAGCTTGAAGCGCAACTCGAGCAGTTCTGAATTGGGATTAGTGAACAGGATCTTGTTAGCGGTGTAAAGCGCCGTTAGTTGACGGCAACTTCCTCGCCCAGTTTGCTGGCTCATAATTCTGTTGGCCAGCAATTTATCAATATGCGATTGTTAAGACTCTGGACGGCTCATTAGCGCGCCACTTGCCACAGTACTGGCACCACCGTGTTTTTGTATCTGTTGCTGCAGCGTGGGCGACCCTGAGCTGCAGACGTTGTTGACCTGGCTTTTGGGCATGCCACTCACGCCCCAAATGTAGCTACACATGTTTCTTTCAACTTAATTGTGAGGCAGACGTAGACGCGGACATGAATAACAAATGCCTAACAGCACAGCTCTCGCTGCTGTATTAGGCTGCACTTTCCGGAGCGGGGTCAGAGGGAAGTGGTGTGGGTTCGGGTGGTGTGGACTGGTTGATTTTAAGAAGACACTTGTGCGCAGCTGCCTGTTAATAATTTGCACGAATCGTTGGCAAACTTAGCAGCTCAGTCAACGCTCAGTCTGCCAGCCAAGTGGCAGAAATATTTCAAGAAAATCACGATTCACAACTAGAAGATCCATTTGGCTACCAGTTCAAGATGCTAATGGTGCTATGAAGGCGGACGAGTCTGACGGGGCGGGCGGGTGATGCAAGAAGTTTCGGTTTCTGATTCGCTTGGACACTTTCACAAAATCGCATTATGCTTAAATTTAGTTTATCAGACATTTGTGCCCATTTTTGGTGAGAGCAAAGAATTTGCATGAATTTCTTTAATCTGCAGCTTATTAGAATTCCAAATGTATTAATTTACATATATGTGTATTTCATATATGTATATTAAATGCAATGACAAATCAATTTGTGGCTTGAAGGCGTTTGCAATCACTTCCAGTTAATTGTAATAATTGAGGTAAGCTGCCTTCAGGTAGATTATTTGACCACTTTCTGGCCAACAACAATGGCTAACATCGAATAAAAGACGCTAGCTATATTTTAGTGTAGGCGGACAACCATTTAGTATACCCTAGCTGAAAGACCTATTATGATTGTGCAATAAATCTTGTAACGCAGTAAGAATGTCATTAAATGCTCTCTGTCTGTTTTTCGTCCATTTATAGTTTCCCCTCCGTTAAGTTTAGTGGCGCAAATATTTAACTTATTAAGCAATATTGATCAATTATATCATGTCTGATTTATAAGAGTCAACTTAAATGCCTGTAAGGGTATTTGAGTTTCGTCATATCTGAGATATGATGTTCCATTCAATTTTATTTAGAAAGGTGCTGCTTGTAATTTGGCTTTTGTGCTACAAAATGATGTCCATTAAACTAATTAATTTTCGCTTTATGCTTAATGCCTTAAGCTCAATTTTCAATTAAACGTAAGTTGCTAAAGTAGTAAAAAAAAAAACTTGAAACTGGTTTTAGTGGGCGCATAAAAGTAGCCGCAAATACATAAACTGAGCGTTTATCTTACAATTCCGAAGAAGATCGACAGGGAAATAGAGTTGGATATATGTATGTACATACATGTACATGTATGTTTGCACACATTCAGATACGAAACAAGCCTCGACCTCTGACTGACTTATGGCCGCCAAATTGCTGTGTCAGAGCAGAGACTTCATATAATAACAATAATCAAAGCCAAGGAAACGTAATAAGCTCACAGCAACGCCCTTCAATTTAGATGGTTAGCACACCCATCCCTTCCTTGCCTCCTCCCTTCACAACCGTTTCCTCTTGTCTGCTGCTTCTGCTGCTGCTTGGCCCTTTGGCTTTGGCTTTGGCTTTACGCTAATTTTATTTGCGGTTTTCGATTTTATTTTAGCAACACATTTTCCATTTTTGGTTTTTTCTTTTTGCCAATTATTGTTTGTTGCTGCTTGAGTGAAGTTTTGATTGATTTTTGTGTGTGTGTTTATCATAAATTGAATTTCCCACTCTAACAAAATCAATCAACAACAAACTGCAGACTATTCAGTTGTAAATTTGCCGACTTTTTGCTTTGTTCAGCTAATGTATTTTATTGGTTCTATCTGAGCAGAGTGTTGGCCAATAAATTTGCGACGCTTTGAGGCATTACATCAACCTCAACACCTGGCCAAAACCAACAGAATACAGCTGACAGTGACAATGACAATAAAACGTTTAAGCCATTAGACTATCTTGGTCCGGGCCTGGAACATGAGCTCAACTTTTTATGCTTTTATAGTCAGAGCGTAAAATCTCTGGGTTTTGGTTTTGATTGGAGCACGTTTCGTTTTATGTTTGAGGCCATAAAAACCAGCCGCAATTATGAAATATGCGTAATTAAAATTGTAGTTTATTTCTTGGGGCATCAAGAGGTAGCCGAACACCGGTTCTCTTTACAGCAGCCGCCAATCACAGCTGATAAATCGTAAACAGTTTCACAAGACAAGCTCCACGCCTTTCGCTTAGACAACTAGAGAAATTACTCATATTCATCCGCCCCACGTTTGAAAAGTCCATAAAAAGGAAAATAGGAAAACATGTGTACAAAAAAATTAATTATAAGATAAAAACTATTTGCGTTACGCTTCTTTAGAGGCGGACATTTGATATGCCTGCAATTCTAGCTGAAATCCGCCGCAGTCTTTGCCAGTACCCCCTTAATGCCACCCGCCCCCGCTGGCCTTTGCCATTTCAATTAAAATGCCATATATCATAGAAGCTTTGCGCACATCGAATGCAATTAAAATCAAATGCTCGGCTCCATTTTTAAATCAAAGCAAATCGTAAAACGATAAGCCTCGCCGCCTCACCACCTCACCATCTTGCCGCCTTGCCGCCTCTCAACCTCTCTTCGGGACCACCCGGACAACTGGCAACTGGTCAACTGACCACACTCGCAGTTCCATTAACTGTGCCGGTTACCAACACGATCTTTGTCTTTCTCTCTCTGGCTCATCAGAGGCAGTGTTGGCACAACTTCAGCTCCAACTCCAAGTCCAAGTAGCTTATTTATATAGTACTTATACATATTTTATTGTACACATTTCGCTACTAGGAGAAAAACAGAAATTCCAATGCAAAGTGCACGCAGGGTCGATGCGTCGAATGGTACAGCCTATTAGAGGTGAGCTCGTGCTTGATTTCATGACATGACACGACACGAACACGAACACGACACATGCAAATTTAGTGTATTTATTGATAGGTTGAATGGACAATTAGAATTAAAAACTTAATTAATCTTAACACATAGATTAAGCATATTGAAAAATATATATAAATATATATGAAAGATGAAAATCAAAATCTTTCAGCAAATTTTTCTCACTAAAAAAATTGTATAAATACAAAATTCGTGTCAATTCTGACAAACTGCAACACGAGCCCAGCACCAGCGCTTAATTACACTTTAAGTAGCCGCAGTCAATATTGTCTTTAGCTGATTTGCGTTGAAAACCAATGGACATTTAATTGGACATGGCAGATTCGTTCTTTTTATAGGCCCACAGCTCACAGCTCGAATTTCAGGGCACGTTTAATGCGGTTTCATTCCTGACGGATGCAACATGCTGCAACTTAAGTAGCATCTAATCAGCAGCCAAGGTGATTAAAAAAAAAAGACTGTTTCCCTTTGTTAAAACTATCGTTGCTACTGCGAACAAAAGAAAGATGCCAAAAATGCAACATGTATTAAATAAACTCAGAAATTCTAATGCGCCTCTGACGCATCTTATCGGCAAAAGCGCGTCCGCTCATGTGGCAAAAGCTCAACTCAATTTTGCCACAGACAGTTAACAGTGCGAACGAACCTTTAAATAAGGCAGGTTATTAAACCGACATATGGAATTTATGCGAGCAGCGCCTAAGGTCTGGCTCAAAGGACACAATATAGCTGGGCAAAAAAAAAATATATATATATAGCCAAGGAGGGAGAAGGCACAAAGTTCATCCAATTAAAAAAGTCGTGTGGAACAAAAAACACAATTCGATTTTAGTTCTGTAAGCATTGAATATTGTATTAAAATGTCCAAGTTACTAACAAATTGTTTTATAGAATATATGTCTATATACATAATATCCCTAAAGATGATATTCCATATTTAAATTTCTTCATATTATAAGCAAAAATATATTAATTAACTTATGGAAAACTTGACAACGGACAGTGCTATATGTTCGTAATCAGGTCATCCACAATGACTTTCAGATGGCCACAGTTTTTCGTAGAAAATTTCTTGGTTAGAGTATCGAAATTATCGGGTCCCTCTTTTTTAAGTATACAAAAAAAAAATAATAATGAAAAGGCCGCATTAGACGTATTTTTGACCGGGATAATTTATCTATATACTTTAAGCCAAGAAGCAGTTTTTTCAGATCATGTTCATCAAATATACATAAAATAAGCATTCATAATTACTCAGTTAAAAGTAGAATAAATATTATACTAATCGCCAAATGATAATTATAAGTATCTATCATTAACAAGTTTATATTTATAATTATTTTGATTAACAAGAATTTGATTGCATATTTCTTATAGGAATTTAGTCATTTTATGGTATAAAATGTATGGTTAAAATACCAACAAATAACAATCGTCCAATTAGAAAACAATAATTATGCTAATGGATTTTAGTGTTTGTTTGAGTCCAAACTCCATTCACAACCTGCTCATCACAAATTGTTGATGGCTTTACGAGCAATTTAAGAACGTTCTTCATCCATATAAAGCTATTAAACATCCATTTAAGTTGCTCATAAAATGTTCTATATGAACTCAGAGATGTTGTAGGGTGAAATGGATTAAAAACAATCGCTACCCGCCAGCAATTCCTTTCAGTTGTTTTGTTAAGCGCGTCAAACGCATTCCAAATTAGTTTGCCTTTTGCCACTCCAATTAAGTAGCTCCCCACACCACCCCCCGCATACCACTCTGACGACTTTTGGCTATTCAACAACCTGTTGTTGGCTTATCTGCAGCTCTTATTATATGGGTGTTATGGACTTTCGTTGTTTCTGTTGTATCTCGAATTATGGGCATTCCGATAGGCATTTTAAGTGCTTTCTCAAAAGTTAAACTTACGCCTTGCATTCCAGCTGTTGCTGGCCATCCAGCTTGGCCAATTGTTCTTCAATGTCGCTCAGTTGCATATCATCCGTCATAGCCACATTTAAGTAGCAAACGTTCCGTATTATTGACTCCCGGCTCTTGTTCCTGCCACAGCTCCTCCCCCCGGCTAACAGCTGCTCCATTTCTGTTGCATTCTGCAGCCAAAGAGCGCTTCGATTTCGGCAAATATTCAAATTGCGTAACTCGTTGAAAGGCATTAATTTTGATGCCGAAGTTGTTTTTGTTATCAATTGTTGTTGTTGCTGCTGCTGTTGTTGTTGCAAGTGTTGCAGCTGGGCTGAGGTGAGGCTGCCCGTTAACATTGCCACCTCTACATCATCGTCCGTTTCGCCATTGCAAGATATGCCGGAGGAGTGAAACTGCTCCTGTTCCTGGCCAAGCTTCTGCCCAACCGACGAGCAGCTGGCAGACAAATCGCTGCTAATCAGACTCGATTGCTGCGAGTGCAAAGCTCTTGCCAAGCTGGGCTTTGTGCTCTCCTCCCGTTCGCTGCTAGTTGGCGCCGGCAGTTCCAAGGCAATGGGATTGGGCGCCAATGTTAATTGTTTTGGCTTCGTTTTGGCCTTGACAGCTGATTTGATTTGGTGCTTGGAGCAGCAGGATTTAGGTTTGCGCTGCGGTGTTGTCAGCTTGGTAACAGTGGATTGACGCGACTGCGAACCACTGCACTGCACCTGCTGAGCGGGCACAGCAATAGGAGCAGCAGCTGGATCAGGAGCAGTAGCAGAAGGAGCAGCAGCTGGAACCTTACTGCGGTCCGTGGAGCGTCTACGGCTACGTCGTATGCTGGGCATATTGCGTGGAAACAATTTGCTCGCCTCCGGCTGTGAGCTCTTCGACAAGCTATCGCAGCTAAGGCTCTGGCTGGGAGTGTTGCTGCTGCTGCTGCTGGTATCCGTTGAGGCAAGCACTGAGGCACATTCGGTGTGCATGATGATCTCGTGATAGTTTCTCGCTGCATCATTTTGTGGCTGATTGCCGGGCAGGCGGATGTGCCACCAGCGCTTCTTCGCCAGCAGCTTGGACATATTTGGAGCTGTTTGAGCAATTAGCACATGGCCTTTTCACTTAGCACTGCACCCCCCTTCTTGGGCGTCGCTAATCGATTGACACATTAGCGAGACAAGTGGCAAGAGAAACCGTTGCAGGCTGCAGCAATTAACGAGCACTCCGTTTGTTCTAATTACGTGCGCAAAATCAATTGAGAGACAGATTGAAAACTCCGCCAATGGGCAAGAAAATGTGCTAAAGAAAATTCACGTTCTATACTAAAAGAAAACAAACAAACACCGACTCGCGCACCGTTCGCCTTGAAGTCACGACTACAACTGAATTCGCTGCGCGCGCGTAGAAAGTTGTTCGAGTCCAAGACAAAAGCAGAGAGATCGATCGAATGGGAAGAGAGAGCAAAGCCAACCAGCAACAGCAAGTTGAATTGCTCTGCGCTCTCAGCAACATTGCTGAGGCACTCAAGTTGGTGCAGGTCACAACTCAACACAGTTGCTGATCGCCATTGCCAAGTCACCACACCAGTCACACACGAGCTCTCTCCTACACTCTTATACACCAAACAAGTGCAACATTGTATATAACAGGTGCCGGTTGCTTCTGCGGCTGCCAAGTATGTTGAGTTATTGAGTATGCTGCATTTTGAGCACTTTTTTATTTTTTGTTTGTGGCCGCATTCTGTGGGGTTATTAACAAGTTATTGGTGTGAGCTGAGAGCGCTACTGGTTGCCGTGATTGACTGCAGGCCATGTGGCGCATTTCAAGCACTTTAGTGACGCTGACCCATTTCATCGAGCGGCGCCTGCAGGACCGAGGCGGAACTGTGCACTCACCGATTATGACCAAGTTGCAGCTTGTAACTTGTATTTTATTTTTAGTTTTAGCTTAAGCTAATGCCAACGGACAGTCTCTCAGTCGCTCTCGATTATTATGTGGTTCAGTCGGAAGGGTGTCTACGAAATGTAAAATCCAAAACGTTTTCACTATTGACTGACAGCCTGAAGGCCTAAAAGTGATATAAGCTAAGCCAATACAAAAGTCAGAAAAAGAAAAAACAAAATTTCTTCCTACTTTCTAAACTTGAGGCGTCATGTTAAGTTTAGTTGACTCATTTGCTTAATGGATATTTTCACCACCTTAATTCTTGTAAAAACTTGATTTTTTCTGCACTTTTTCCAACTTACGTTTAAATTTGGCTCAAAAGCGTTTCCATTTCGCTAACCAGCTCTGTAAGCGATTCAGAAATTGTTGCCAAACTGTAATACGAACAAAATGTGCCAAAAATCAAATAAATTAGAATGCGTTCTTCACAGTTAAATATTTGCAGCGGGACGTGCAGGGCCAAGGGTGAGTAAATGGCACAAAATTGTGCAACTAATTGTGAAACAACAAAATAAACAAAACAAAAGTATTTTAATTACCAGCATTGCAGTGTCAAAACCAAGCAAAACATACCCCACTCCAACAACCCTTGCCACGAGGCTTCCTCCAACGCCACCCATTAGGAAAAGTGCGTCAAAACTTTATTTGACAGTTGGAAAACTGAACAGTTCATGAAGTGAAATGCGCAAAACGAAACAATTTTGATTAAAACTGCGACACGCAATTTGCCACTTTGAAAATGTCAGCCAAATGTTGCTGCCAGCTGCCCGGGAAGCGAAGGGCAGACGGATGAGGAGGTGATAGGTGAGGGGGGTATTACGTGCAGAATCTCAGACAATTGCCATTCTTACTAAGTGCAGCACGCGGTAGGTGGAGAGTGGCGGGGGGTGCAGATGGAGGGAAAGCACAACAGGTAAAAGTCAACGTCACAAACTACGATACAAAAAAAAAAATAAAAACAGAAAAATAAAACTAAAAACAAGTAAAACTGCTCTAATCCAGAAAGCTCGACTACAAAATACCCTATAAATCAAATGTTCAGACATTTGAGAACTGTCACGGTTAAGCTTCGAATCATCGAAATATTTGTTAATAATTATTGATATTATTTTACACTTTTCATGAAAAAAATAAGAAATCTTTTGTTAATGAGAAATTATGTGGTCTCATAGATGTGTCTATTCTATGTAAAATGTGCATCTAAATCAGTTACTGTTTTAGAGCTTTGCTATAAGATCATTTATAATATAATATTTTGAAGAGCAGACCCATCTTCACATGGTACAGGATATAAAAATAAAACTCTTGCGGAACAAACGGCACAAGCGACAGTGCGAATGTCCCCAGCGACGCTGCAAAGGTCGCAAAAGTTGAGATTTTAACGTGCGCTCTCTGCACACTCGCCGCCAAGTGAGAGTGTGAGTAAAATTGCGAGTGCCATTGCCATTGCCATTGCGACTGAGAGTGAGAGTGAAAGTGAGAGTAAGGAGGAAGGTGTCAGAAGCCAGAGCGGCGCAGTCGGGCGCAGATGACGCCTGCCAAAGCTGCTATGGCAGCACTATTGTTGGTGCTATTGCTGTCGCAATCGCTGCCAAGATGGCGTCATAAAGCACTAAAAAGTATTAAAACAATTTACACTTTGTAAAAACAGCAGCAGCAACAGCAGCGACAACTGTTATGTGGCTTGCTTGTTGCCTGCACGTGTCCGCGAGCCTAACGCGCAAGTGTGAGTGAGATGGCGCATGTAATCTCGTTTTGTGCTGCCGCTCGCACTTGATGTGTTATTAACTTTTTCATCTCCACAACATGGCGCCAACTCCATCCAGTCAGCAGCGCTGTTTCTGTCATAATCATAACGGTGCTCGCATCACAGCAGCTCAGCGTCGGCAAATGCTGCACAGGATGAAGCTGGGCGTTGACAATCGCTTTACCATAATTCTTTTCGCTAAATTCAAATAGAATTTTGCGCTTATTTGCATAAACAACGTGAAAGTCGTAAAGTGAAAAATTGCATAAAAATATAATAAGAATGGGGAATTGAAGTGCAAAGACGAATTGCGAAGAGTGAAGCACTAGAAGCTGCTGCAATTGTTAAGCACTGAATTGAAGGCACTGTGGGTAAACTCGATACTTTTCTGTTCTCTAACGGGATAAGCAAATTAAATTTATGGTAAAAATGGTGTTGCCGAAGGAATACCATTTTAATAAAAATAAACATATCTTTAAAATTTAAAAAAAAATAAAAAATTCGCATGAAAGCATATGCATATTATCATACAAATATCTGTATGATATATTGTATATATATATATATATATATATACATACTTATCCTTTTAATCTCTATAGCTTTTGATATTATTTAAGTACTTTTTGGCTGGCTTTACATCATTAAGTGTTATTTATTTAGATTTGAATTATATTTGTCTTCAAAATTTCCACGGCAAGCAACATCATTTTGGTGCATCCAATTTTTTCTAGTCCTAAAAAGTGTTCAGTTTACTGCCACATTGGTCTACCTACATATATAAGTCGCAGGATTATCAACGTACACAAATCCTTGCCACATAACACACATTATTCAGAACATATGCTGATTAAGTGGTGTCTGAAATGGTTTTATATAATTCATAAGAGTAATATTTGTATTTCTTTGCTGCATGGTGCGTCATTCGCAGTCAATCATTTTGAATGACTCTACAGTTACATCCGTTCCGTTCCATGTGCATAGCCATGCTACAAAGTAGCAAAGCCCTCAACCAATCCGCCATATCCCCCAGCATATTCCAGCCAGCGACTTCCTCTCATAAGACAATACAAGCAGCAAGCATAAACTCTGGAGTAGGAGCACAAGAAGAAGTTGAAGCAAAAGTTGGACTCACTCAGAGTCGGAGCTGCGGGGTGCCGAAAACAAATGCAACCAGCTCAAAGCTCTTCTTTCACATTTTCTCCACCTCCCCTAGCGCTGCTTTGAGTTTCCTGTGTGGGCGGCCCTAATGACGTCGCCCGCTGCTGCTTGTTGTCAATTGTTTGTTGTTGTTGTTGTTGCTGTAGCTGTTGCTGCTGGGGCAATGTGGCAAAAGTCTCAAGTGTCGCCTGCCTGAGAGCTCAAGGCCCCGTTATATTTATGATAAATATTTTTTTGTATATGAAATGTGATGGCAAAAACAACGAGGCGCAATCATTGCGTTGATTTGCAAAATGGCGCTGATGACAGTCTATGCTTGATGGGTGGGGTGGCAGATGATACTGATGGGGGTGGTGGCTGGTGACAGCGTGGGTTTACTGATTTTTAATTAAAAAAGCAACAAGCAGAAGCAGCAAAGAGCAAAAAAGGATAGAAAAAAAGAACAAAGAACTGAACCGAGAACTCAAAAGTGTGCGTCAGAAGGTTTCCTTTTGTTAATCGACTTGATTGTAAATATTTTCTTGCCACCAAACTCAATCCCCTCCCTTCTTCAGCAACGTTTGCATTTGTGTTTGTTTGTCATGGTTCTAACGGCACATTCACCCAGACTCGCAGTGACAGTGCCACAGCCAGGCACAAGTTGCCCCCCTCCCTTCGCTCTGTCGCACCTGCCCCCTCTCAGCAGCCGCACCCCTCTCTACACAAGTGTGTCGCAACATTTGGCTTTGTTATTTATGGCAGCATTGTTCGGATTCGTGCTGTTGCCGTTCTCGCTGTTAACGTTCGTCCCTGCTGATGCGTTGCGCGTTTTTTCACGCGCCAACCTTCTGCTGCCACCGCACAGGGAGTGGAGTGGTGAGCGGTGTTAGTTTTGTACTTGTCATTGCGTTTCTCATTTTGTCGTGGCAACAACAATAATGTCACTACGTCTGTCAGTAGCAGATGAGCAAATTTTTGTCAACAAGTGATTGCCACATGTAACGCTTAAGGAGAAAGAGGTGATAGTAATTAATACGTACTGTATCTCATACAAAATGAGCTGTCATTAACAACGTACTGCATTCATTCAAAATTAATTACTTTTTAATTTGAATTGACCTCGTCAGCAGCTGCCCCTAATTATATTTTGAAGTATTTTGATCTTCCCTAACATATATACAGTGACCGACAGCTTATTAGGCACAGAGTCACAGTATCTATATATTTCTATAGATTTCTCAAGTGTGTTTTGTCAAATACAATAATGCAGTGAAAACAATCATAATTTCAAATGTATATAAAATATTAAAGTTATTTGCTTTATCTTATTCCATTTTTATTTAGTCCATTATTATTACTGAATAAATTGTATAATACGTAAAATTTGATTTTAATGGATTTATAATTGCCATTATTTATAGATTCTTTATATTGTATTTTTATGGAAACAACATCAGTCTAAATTTGTTAGCATAGAGAATAACTCCCGCTGTAAGATCATGGCAAAAGGACTACTAACCCTATTGACTTGCTTGATTCTCTCGCCCACTTGTGGTGGTCTAATTAATTTAATGGGAATTGATTGCTTGGCGGTGGATACATCATTTGTATTATTCGAGCACTGCATTTTAAGGCCGGTGAGTCGAGGGATCAAGAAAATGAACGTACATGCCAAATTGCTGCAGCTTCCGGTTACAAACGCATCGGTAGGTTCCATTGAAAATATTTCTTGCAGCTATACAAATGCATTGACAGGACTTTGCAGATACGTTTCGAATTAGGGCAGCGTGGCGCCACCAATCGAGTGTTATACAAGTTTGACATTGATGGTTGCCACTTTATGGAATCTAAACGCCGCAATCCCATTGCCAGTGCAATGTTCAAGTCAATGCGCCTGTCCACCGTCAGCAATATTAACCACACCTGTCCCTACAATGTGAGTATGAATTACATATTACAAATATACAGGTTTCAAATCTAATATATTATCATTTGCAGCATGATTTAATCATCGATCACCTCATCGATGAGAATTTTAACTTATATCTCCCCATCGGCATTGGTGACTATTATTTTAAATTGCATTGGACTTGTTATAATGTCTTGCGAGCTATTATCAGCATAATTTTGAAAAATACGTAAAGTGGAGGGAAAGAAGCCAACACATTCTAATACTTAGATAATTATTGCTTTGGAAGTGATACCTCGATTTGCACATTAAAAATTTAACATAATTATAATTGCATTAAAATTACATTTGCTTATCAGCACAACAGAGCAGTTATTGTTAACAGTGAAAGCGATTTGGGTTTTTGGAAACGAGCGAGCGTCAAATTGCAGCCATACATTGACAGCTGCTCAAACATGAATCAGTTGCTCTCCTTCAATGGGAATTAACACATTTTTTATTGTATTCGATATATATATGTACATATGTACAGCGCGAATATTTATATATACGAAAAGCGTCTAAGAAAGTGCTTTAGTACTAACGAATCAAATGAAAATATGCAATGAAATAAGATTTATTAAATTTTCTGATCGTACAGAGAATAATTGAAATCTTTATCTAGAATTATATAATATTAGGAGCAGTTTATTTACTTTGATTAAAAAAACACTCAAAACTTAAGATTAAATGTTTATTGCGAAATAATAATTTGGTTGGGGTTAGTGATGTTTGTCGACCAGTATCGCTTTTTTTGGACGTTTGGATTAAAATAATTAAATTCTTTTTTTAATTTTCAAACTGAAATAAATATCGTTTCTGTGTTAAAAATCTGTTGTGTGTGAAGATGTGAACAAGTATTTTATTGGCAGAATGAAGCTTCTACAACCTCATAGGGTTTATAAATTGATCAGTATCAAAGATAGTTTCGTTCGTTTTCCAAACATCGATACAAATCGAATGCCGATAACCACATGAACTAAAATCAAATAATTAATTATTATTAATTAATTTACTTGAGATAATATTGAACATGTGAATAAAATGTATCCAAGAATGAATATTCATCAAAGCACATATGTAAACTCACAAATGCATACATACATACAATGATTAATCTGTCAGCTAATTTCTTATACAAAGAGAAACGGTTAAAACCAGCATTAAAGCTGCAGAGTTTCGTATTCTATAATGTTTGTTGCGTACTCTCACCTTTTATAGATGGCTAACGAGCAGTTAATTGACTGCAAATAACTTTAAGCTGGGCATTTTCTGCAGCTTGTTGACAGGTAATTAATATTTTGCTGCTGCCACAAGTGAAAGCTAGGAAAAAACGTCACTAAAACCCATCACACATCAAAAATGTGATGAACTGCTGCTCTTGTGTGCATAATTAAATGGTGTTGCATGTGGCAGATGACTGGTTCAATAAACAGTTAAGGGCAGTGCTGAGCAACACCCTCAATTAAGCCACGTGGACAGCAAACAAATGAAAGGGGCACAAAAGCACTGAATTACACTTGAGGCCAAATGCAAACAGTTGTCGAGGACCCAAAACTGCAAGGTTTTGAAAATTGCAAACACAACTCCCCCGCTGAGATTTTATGAGTTTGATGAAGAATTATGAATATTGAATGGCCTCCCAAATAGAACTCCATCCGCAGAGAGGGTCTGTTGTGTCTGGGCTAATAAATGTCTGTGCCCGTTTGTTGTGCTTGGGTGTGTAAATAATTAAATTCTTAATTATCCCTTGCCACACACTCACACACACACATACTCGTAAACTCTTGTAAAATGTTTTGCCTGGAAGACACATGATTAGCCACATTCAACTTCATTTGCACTTTGTGTTCATCAAAAAGAAAAAAAAAGAAAAAAAAACACTGAAGCTATTTAATTAATTTTAATAATTCATACGTAACAAGCTCATACGTGAAACTTGGCTTTAAAGCCAGCTAACTAAAAGTAGAAATAATGTTTTCTCGCACGGTGTCAGAGCGTTAATGAGCGAATTAGTATTCATTATTAGGTGTCGCTTTGGGCGGCGCTTTTTCCACTGCAATTTGCATAATGCTTGCTTATCTCTACAGCTGGGGAGTGGGTGTGTCTCAGTTGCCATAACTTGCAAGCAGAGTGAGTAAATTAATATTAATGGCGTCAAACATTGTCATTTTAATGGCTTGTACTTGCTAAGTGTTAATGATATGCGAGAAATTTGTTCCAGTATGCTAGTTCCCAATAGTTGCGTGCTGCAATTCTCTAAGGGATATGCTGCAAAAAAGAGTAGATATAAAGATAAGGGCTCACACTGACGCCATTGCACTCAATTGTATTAGTTGAAAATCGCTCAGCCCAATATACAATAATTTCAGCAAAATAGTATTTGACTTAAGAAAGAGCATTTATGTTAACAAGAAGGAGCATTAGAGATAAATAAAGTTAGCTAAATAAACACTTATGTTTAAGGATCGAAGCACTTCCTTTAATAAAACGCACACCAAATTCTGCTGAATTCCTGGCTTAATCATGACCGGAAATTGAACTCGAAAAAAACCTATTGAATGTTTTTGGCTTAGAAATCGGAGGCTGGCCAAATTAAGGATTCATATCACATGACACCCGATTGGCAGCCTGGCAGCCAGCCCGACTCATTACACGCCAAAGTTCCCCGCAGCAATTAGCCGCTGTTGAACCTTGAACAAGGTTTTGTCTGTAAAACCGGGTCTACTTGATTGTCAGTTGGTGAAAGGCAGAGCCCAATTGAATGTTGAAGTTCATGATGCTTACCTTGTTACTTGGCGGGTTTGTTGACTCCTAATCCAATTAGAAAATTTACTGGCAGCACGTAGTTGGCTCTTGGACTTGCCGACTTGGCTCGTTAAGCAATTTACTTGACAACGACGCAGCCAAAGTAGAAGTTTCTTGTCTCAACTCAATTGATAGTAGCCGCTGACAGTGGGTAAGAGTGCAAATTCAATTTGTTAACATTTCAATTTTCACCTTCGTTATTCAATTATGCATAAATGCAGACACACGCGTCCCACACACTCCGCATCGTTATTAGGAAATTAACACGCGTAGTAAATATATGCAAGCCTTCAATTTGGGACTGGGCACTTCAACCCTTCGATGCCTTGAACTTGACTAATTTGAGCACAATCGCAACAACTCAAAATGCAACCAAGCGGAAATTGACGCGTCCTCTTGCAAAGTGCAAACAAATTTGATTTGCTGCAAGACAAAAACCGCACGCGAAACTCAGTGAAAAGCGAAGCGAAGCGTTGGCGTTAACGTTAACAAGAACGTCCCCAAATCAACCGGATCCGCTTGCACGTTGTGTTGTGCCGCGTTTGCAAACCGCAACTGATTTGGCACAGCCAGAAGCCGGAGACAAGGACACGCTGTCTGCCAGTGGCAACATGCCTGGAGACGCCAAGTCTACCATCGAACAAGTGTAACAACATGAGTGTGTGTGTGTGTGTGTGAGTGTTGGTGTGGGCGGTTTGACTCATTGTTTTGGTTTACGATGCAACCGGCTTCAAACCGTGTTGCATACGCACAGGCGCACTGCGAAATTTACTCTTCGTTCGCTTTGTCCACTTACAGCTAAGAGAGGGAATTCTGATTTAGTTTTCTCTTTCGATTCCATCTTGCGCTTTTAATTATTGTTAATAATGCTATTTCTGCAATTGTTGCTTCAAATTATGTTTAATTGATTTAATAAGTGTGAGAAAAATATATTATTTGCTTTGTTTTCAAACATTTTTAAAATCTGACAGATACATTTTAATTTTAACTTGAAGTAAGCATTGGCAGAATTTAAATAGAATTTATCAACTGTTCGAAAATTAAAATAAATATGAATTATTATTATAACTGTTCTAATTTACAGTATAACATTAATATTTAATAACTTTGGAGTTCTATGCAAATGTAATATCAATTAATAAACGTAATCCATCAAGTTGCCAGCTCCAAGGCAACTGATGGCTTGGCCAATAAAACGTAATGAATGTAAATGGATGAAAATTAAAATCAATCAGTTTTAGTGTTAGTTAAACCCTGACAATAATGCAGCCACTTAAGCTATCAGCCAGCAACAATGAGAACTACCAGCATAAGAAGGACGAGCATAGCCGAGTGAAGCCAAGTTGAAGGACAACATTTATGCCACCCTTGAGATTTGGTATTTGCGAGAGGCGACTTCGTCCTTGTGGCAACAGCAATGATGCTGGAGACAGGGTGGTGAAGTGGACAAGTATCTGGCAGCTGGAAAGGGCTGGGGCACATCTTGTGGCCAGCGCCGCTTCGCGATGACTGGGCAAGATGGCATGGCAGGAGGCAAGTGCTTGAGCTGGGTCGTGTGCCCCGACAGCTTTGCTTAAAGTTATGCGCAATTCTTATAAATGTGCATGCGTTACGCAAGGTTGAACAATTATGGCATGGGGACGCACTGGGCTAGGGAAGGGGCGGGACAATGAATAAAATGTGAGCATACTTAAGATCATTGCCTGATGATGTTGCCAATGATGACGACACGGGTAAGGTGCGACGCCCCCAGAAGGCCGTCCAAGGTGCATTTACCCTTGATGATTTGACTTTGGCAGCTCAGATATATTTATGTTTTTTCCTTTGTTGTTGTGGGGTGACTTCGGAGGGGTTGCTTTCGACTTGTCGTCTGAAATCTGTAATTGAAATTACTTGGCGTTTGGCCACTTTTATTGCTCAACGAAAAATGTGAATAACGCTCTCGTGAATGTTGCCCCAAATGAATGTGTGAAAAGGCGCAACAGCAAAATGGCCGACTGTGCCGCTTGTCATAAAAGCACCGTATACTATTAAATAGTAATAACGATTGCCAGACTCCAGTTCCCACAGCAACAACAACTAGAATGGGGCCCGGCCCGCACAGTAGTCAACACTTTGTTCGCATGTGTCAGTCGCAATTTTACGAGCGAAATACTTTTGGCCAAAAGTTTTTACGGCAACAAGCGGAAATAGCATTTTTACTGGCCATCTAAGCAGCACAGATTGTGCCCAGCTTCAGTGCCAGCTCCAGCTCTAGCTCCAGCTTCATCTCCAGCTGTGCACCATTGATGGGAAAATTGAAAACTATGTGAGTAGCGAAAATGGGGAAGAAAGGAAAACTTTTGGGGCAGCATTTTCTGCTGCAATGGCACAAAAATTGATTTGTTGTCGATTTCAGTTGCCTGCCTCCCCTTTTGACAGACATTCAGTGTTACAGCTTCGTTTTCAATCTAATTTATGGCACTGCAAGTGCAAGTAAACATGTGCGACAAACGACCTTATGAAACCAGAAACTTTTTCGGGGCCAAGAGCTGTTAAACAAAAATACTTGCTGTTTTCTCTCACACCCTCTGGTTGGGCATATTTGGCATTTGAGTTGGGCAGTCGGATGTGACTGCAGCTGGACATTGGCCAGGATGCTACGATGGCTACGCGTTGCGCTGTCAGCAACAGAAGCGTTGGCCATTTGTCTTCTTGCGATTCGTTTCGAGTGCTGACAATGAGTGTTGAGTGTTGTGAGTGCAGGCTAAGTCGCGTCCAGATTGAGATTGCAGATCCCTCTGTCAGTGATCGATCGGAAAGACACAAACAGAGACAGCCAACAGTGTTGTCATATCTTATAAGCTACAGTTGTCGCTCGAAAAGTAGAATGTTTCATTTCGAAATTCGATATTGGAAAAATTCTTGTTTAATCTCTAGAAAATGAAGTTCATGTTATGAATTTCAAAAGCTGATTTCTGAATGCCTTAATTACCTTGCAAATACCTCAGCATAATACATTAACCTTTCTTAAGATTCTCACAATGATCCGCTTTATGAGCCTTCTTCAGAGATACTCATTAAAGTTCCAGGCATATGCAAGGTATCTGGCCACAATTTGCCAGCATTTTTGCTACGTCCTTCTTTCTCTACGATTCTCATTAGCTACATGGTTGGTTAATCTGAAGTCCACTATAACTATGCACACACAGCCGAATCGGATGTGCCCTTTAAACTCATTTACCAATTTTCCTGAGCAGCTATGTACGAAAACATTCTCTAGTCGTCTAGCGTCCCTACCTAATTATTTAAAGCATTTGCACAATTTTTAAAAACATCTTCGTCTTATTCACTTAATTTACTTTTTGTGTGCTGTCAGTTGTGTGCTCTGTCTTGGCCAGTTAAGAGAACAGGTTGTCAAGGTGGTACAACCAATACACATACAATATATATCTCTCTATATATTAATGTGTATGTATGTGTGTATGTATGTGCAGTCTAGATAGCCGCCGCACATTCCTTCGCTGGAAGCTTCACATTTATGCCAAAGTTAAGTGAGCTTGAAGCCTTTTGCCCGTGTCTTGACAGCAGCTACTGGCTCTGCATTTGCCCTTATCTGCGCAAGCCCCACCCCACATACACTGTAGCACCCCTCCCCCACCACTGCAGGCCTTGCTGCCGTATAAGTTGTGAGTTTTTTAATTGCAGTCTAAATGGACTTCAATGAATGCAGCAGCAACTTGCAAACTGGCGACTTGCAACCTGCGACTGGCGGCAGTTTATCTTTTGATTGTTGCCTGCTGCTTGTTGCTAGATGCCTGCTGCCAGGCACTCGAAGCAGAAGCGAAACAAAGTCACAAACAGAAGACGACGACGACGACGACAATGATGACGCCTTTTTCAGTCAAAGATTTTAATTACTGTAGCAAATGTGTTTTTGCTTGCACTTACAAAGTGCACTCAAAACTCAAGACTTGAGTGCAGTTGGGCTGTTGTTCCTTTCTACATATATATGTATACATATAAATCGATGTATTTAAAAGAAATTAAGAGTTTTGCGCTAAGCCATGGCTTAATGCAACGATTGATATGGCACATTAAAATCGCCGGCAACTGGCATTCGTAAAGCCGCAAGATTGATGATGCAACGCACGGCAGTCGGTTCCACCACGCTTATCGGCTGCCAGCAGTGAGCAACAAGCAGCAAGCAGCTGAAATTGTTGCAGAGACCCCAGCAGGAGCAGCAGCTGCCCAAAGTGCACGTACTTTGTCTAACTGCCAATGCCAATGCAATGGAGACCATTGCCAATGCCAATGCGAATGAGAATTGCCCACATGCCGCGCACGGCCACAATTCGTAAATTTATTAAACGTCAACACGGCACTGAGCCAAATAAACTTGTCTCACGACAACTGCCGGGCTTCCAGCAACAACAGCAATAACAGCAACAACAACAACAATAACAACAATAACAACTCCAAGTCCAAGACCAAGTCAGCAGACTCAGTCAGGCACGCAGCAAACGGTTAAAATTAATAAAGCATCTTTGGCTTTGCGTTCGTTCGTTCGTTTTGCTTTCGAATGTTGGCCAGGTTCTAGACAGACCGGTATGAGGGTGAGGCATAAGGAGGGACAGCGAAACGAAGATGTTGCCAATCTATGGCTCGTCTTACCATTTTCTGTTGACCACTTTTTCCCGAGTGAGCAAACAACGTCAACTTGACCAGAAAGTTGCAGTTGCAGTTGCCTTTACTCTTGCTCTTGCTGTTGTCCAGTTGCCTCTTCCACTTTTCAACCTCTCTCCCCGCCCCATCAGCATAACCCATTGCAATTGCAGTCATGTGGGTTTTCTAACAGTGATATTTATCTGCAGCGCAATTACCGTTGTATGGGCTCGATTAGGGTTCGGTGGCATACTCATAACTCGGAAATGAGCAGCGGTTACCAAGTTTGAAATTTGCATTGAGTACAATGTATCGATGTTCATCTGCAAACACGTAGTGGACAAGTCCAGAAAAATATAAGAGCATCATATCCAATATGCTCTAGTGCAGAAGGAAATACCATCTTGAAACATTTTAAACTTAATGTAAGTTATTGAAATGTCATCATATTTAAGAGGAAACACGTTAATTAAATAATAAACCGGTAAAACACCAAAAAAAAAAAAAAAAATTTGGAATTTCTGAACAAAATTGGTGTAAAAGTTGTACATATTGGAGAGTAAAAACTTGCTAAAATAAGAAATATTTTGATGTAATTAATTAAAATATCTCAGATCTAAAAAGTATTATTATTATGAACATGCTGTATAAATTGTAACGAACACTTTTGAGCAGATACAATTTGTATGATGGCCAGCACGCTGACCATGTTTGGCGATGCTCAGATTCATCGCGTATCTGCATGTAAATCTGGTCAAGTGATTAGAAATTTAATAAAGCAACTGCAAAGAATGCAACAACGAATACAACAAAGTAGCAAAGGAGAAAAAGTGAAACAGATCTTAACTTGCTGCTGAGACTTTGTAATTGGCTCTGAGTCGCTCAGGTGCTCAGGTTTGCTGCCCGTCCTGCTTGATGCAGCTCGTTGTGTTAGTTGTTGTAATTAAAGTTCGAAAATGGACGGTTGCAACAAGCTACAAACCCACACACACACAACTAAACGGTTAAAAAGGAAAATTTCTGCAGAACAGCGCAACAGCTTGGAAGGGAGTCTCTCGCTGCTGATCACTGTGATCAACTGCACCAACAACAACAATAATAGTAACAACATCAGCAACATCCACAGTAACAACAACAACATATCGTAATTAGACTAAGAAGCAATTTACAATTTAAACATTAATCTTGTTAGTTTAATACGCTGTTCAGTCTCAGACTCAGCTGAAAGTGTGAGTGCAGCCGTCTTGCTGGGTTGCGTGTATCCGGAGGATGTGGGTGTGGCACGCCCAAACACGGCCAGTGGCCACGCCCCAAAAACAAGCGCGACCACAGATGAGGTCAGTCTGCAGCAGCAAAATGGAATAAAAACCAAAAAAAATTGTCTTAAAGTAATCTGCGTTATGCTGAATTATGAACACTCTTTCAAATATTTATGCTAATGAAAGTAGAATATAGTTCACTGATCTTAAGCAATCTTAATTTCAGTTATTTGTGCATATCTTAATATAATTTGTAAATACTGAGCTTCGATCATAAATAAAGTAAATATTGAGTATCATATGTGCAGCAGGTCACTTGTAATTTAGGTATCAGAGTTTGAGAAATAAATATAACTTAGTTTTGACTGCTATATATTTGAGTTGAAAAACTGTTTAGACTCGGCTTGTAGTTACTGCTCAAGCAATACTGAATACTCTCTTCTAGGGTAGACAAAAATTGAGCTGTTGGTTGGCAGCTTGACTCCTATGTTGGGTTGACTCCAGTGACTTATGTGGCAAATTACAGAGTCTTGGCTTCCAAGAAATTGAAAAAAGAAGGCGCGAAATTATCTGTATTTTGTTTTATTGCCCAGGCAACAGCAACAACAATAACAACAACACTTTCGCCTTGATGCGCAATGTGGCACGTCATGGACGCCTAATTGAATTTCGCATGAGGTTCCCTTGGTCCTTGGGCTAATCCTTGCCAGTACCACGCCCTGCATGTGTAAGTGATAGCTTTGTTCTAGCTTAAGTATGGCTGCAGCGCATCCAAGTTGTAGTTGGCAGTTGGAGACGTCGACATAGACGGGCAACAATTAATTTCACACAGCCACTTCAACTTTTTGGCTGCACAAATCCCTGGCACTGAGACTGCGACTCCTCGGCTACCCTTTTTTGCCCTGCCCAAAAACTTTAATCCCTGAGACTCTTCTCAATGAGTTGCGGCATAGTTTTGTGTGTTTTGTGGCTTGTGCCAGCTTTGGCGAAAAACAATTTACAGGCTTCCCAACTTGCCTGTTTATTGTTTATGGCATCATTGTGCGCCATTGTTGCTCCTCTCAATGTTGCTGCTGTTGCTGTTGCTCTTGCTTCTGATGCTGTTGTTGTTGTTATTGTTGTCGTTGTTTCTGTTGCCAAACTTAAATCCTTTTAGTGCTTTGTTTATGAACTTGCATATAAATTCACAAATTTTGCGCTACAGCAAAAGTTTTTAGTTCGCTTTTTTTTTGCATTTGCCAGATAATCCTCTGTGTGTGGCATGAGTGGCACGTGTGGCATGTGCTGCATAAATAAATTACAATTGCTTTATTAAAATATGCTGAAAATATGCCATCAATTTGCATGAAAGCACAGATTTTAGCTTGTTTTTTACTTATTTTTTGGTAAGAAGCCTTTGCTTAAGCTCATAACAGTCTATTGAAGTATATTGAGGCTCAGTCTCTACAGCAACAATTACAATAAATGCGTACCAGGCCACGGGTGTCACAAAGAAAATAGTCTAAAATAGTCCAAGTCGATTTAATAATAAAATAATAATATAAGTCTTGGTATACAAATTTACATAATTGAATGCGATTAAGTATTTTCTAAAAAATTTAACAAGCAAGAGAGAAAATTCTTAAGGAATTGCTGTCCCAGACTGTGAAACTTATGGTAAAGTTTTACACCTAATCGTGCATTCTCATCTAGGTCACTCTTACTTGTTTCAATCTGTTTCGTAGTGAAGTTTGCCAAATTAGTTGATATCCTTAAGTAAGTTATACTACTCGTTGTAGTCTCAATCTAGCAGATGCGTCTGAGCAACAATTGGCCAGATCAGTTGGCACACGTTTCCTTTCAGCATTCAGCTAAATACTGCAGTGCTTCAGTTACATACTTTAGCTGAGCATTAGCATATTCCTGGAATGCATTTGCCTTTAAGGAGGACATCAATCTGGAGCGCTTGTATGCTGCCAGCAAAGTGGTCGATTGTGCAAAGAGATGTTTGGTTTTTTTCGTTTCGATTCGTTTCGTTTTGTACTGCGTTCCAAGGATGTCAAAAGCAGGCAATGTGAAGGCTAGAGCGCACACTGGACAGTTCTAAGCAAGACAATCTCGTATGTAATTTGATGGTTCTGTACGCGTATAAAGCTGACAAGCCCAAGTTGTTTGCCATTGTCGCTCGTTACTTTCATTAGGCAGCCGGCACTTGACAATGATGTATCCGAAGAGCATGTGAAAAATTGAAGATACCAGAAGCAACAAATAAAAAAAAAGAAAGAAGACGCTCGGTCAGTTGGAACCGGCTCTGGCTCTGGCACTGACTCTGGCTCTTAGCCGCCGCCGCGTGTGAGAGACAAAAGGCTTGAAACTTAAATTGGGCTCCCGTTTTACTTCGTTTTTTTTTTTATGTTGCTGTTGTTGTTTGTTTGTTTTGCTTAAATGTTGCATTGTGTGGTGTGCTGTGGTTGGGGTCTGCTTCTGCTATTACTACTGCTTCTGGTTCTCTTAGCCGTTGACTGCATTTAGCGTTCATTTGATGAACAATTCAGACGCGGACTTTGCCATACACTTGTTGGCCAAGGCGTGGGCAAACAAACGGTAGCTGCCATCCCATCGCATCCCATACCAGCCCAGGCCCAGCCACAAGTCGCCATCTCCATCTCTTGAATGCATCTGCCTTAGTTGTAGTTGCTGTTGTCGTCGCCTTTCCAGTTCCCGTTCCCGTTCCCGTTCTTGTTGTTTTTGCTGTTGATTTGTTGTTGTCATCGTCGTTACCACTCCCCGACACCGGGCTAAATGACTTTGACATTTTTGCTGCCAAAACGCCAAAACCTTACTGACAGGATTTGTCAAACGTTCGAGATGATTGCAAATATCTACAATAATTATATATTTCATAATAAATAGATTTAACAGAATTATTTAACTACAAAAATTCTTTTACATTCCTTTCTGGAAATATATATATTTATATATTAAGTTTTTGTATTAATAATATATTGTCTATAAACTAACTACTCTAACTGTAATTCACATAGTTTTTCCTTATTATTTATATATTGATATGAGTTCGAACTGAAATGAAAACTTGAATTTGAAACTTGAACATTTTGTATATCATGGATGATTGTAGTTTTTTAGTATTTCAATAAAAAAATAAAAAAACAGTCTGTACCATATACAACACTCGCTTCAAAATCTTTCCATATAACCCATATGGTTCTCAGTTTCGGAACTTTTATAATAAAATAGTTGTCATTGCAAAGGGTATTTAGTATTCGATTTGATGCAATTATTTAGCAGAGCTTGCCTGCCTTTTTTTTTTTTGTTTGACTGTTGGTTTTCTGCTGTCTGCTGTGGCATGTTATGCGACTGCGATTTGAATTCAATCAAAATGAGGCACACACACACACACACACACACACACACACACACACTCATACACACAAATACAATCAAAGTCAAATTCATACATATGAACAAAAAAGCAATGCCACTAAATTGGCCCCTGGCTTTTTATGTTTCCTGTGACGATTCTTAGTTTATTAAACTAGCAATTTCTACTTTTATTTCACAATTTAAATGCCCCACTCCTACGGGCCAGTACGAGATAGTCATGTCAGAAATGAATACATGAACTTTGCTGACCGTCGCAGCCGAGATCGAGATTTATGTGCGCATGCACAGTCCAAAGCTCGCAGCTCTCCTCTGATCTGGTCGACTGCGCCGCCAATTGACGTTAATTTATGGCATTGGCATGCACTCGCACGCCTAACAAGCCCAAAATGCAAACAGCTCATGCCCTCCTGCCTGCCTGCATCATCGAAGGAGCCACGAAAAAACAAAAGCCACAAACGCAAAACTTATGAACTGCTTATGAGTATTTATTTTTATAGAAATAATCAGAAAGGCACTCAAATTTATGGCCCCAAGAGTTGTTGTCTCATATATGCATAAACATTCAAAGGTGAAGCTGGCGCAATTCGCGAATCTCGAAGCTGGCTTATATTCGAAGCGAACAGCAACAACTGTTGGTTATAAAGGACTCTTTTTGGCTTATCAGCAGCCACTTAATGCGCTGACATGTTTAATTTTCAGGCGTGTTCGGATAAGGAATGCGCTGCTGTCAGAGCACAGTTCGCAATGCAATCGAGGGCCGTTTTAATAGTTGGTAAATTGTATTTATTGACTCAAAAGTGTGGCAGTCAAAACTGAATTATATTTGTTTCACAAACACTCTTCTTATTTATTTTTATTAACAGCGATTAATTTCTTCCGCTTCTGCAAGCTAGTGATCGCATAATTGATATCGATTTATATCGATACATTACCTACATTACAAGTGGCCTGCTACACAAGTATCAATATTCCACATCACATAAATAAAGAAAATTATTTGGCTTGCTGCTGCGAGATTTTTATTTTAAAATACAATTTCGTTCAATGTTTTTAAGCTGATCTTCATATAATATTTACAGCTGATTAATTAACATCGATTGCAGCCATCGATACATATCGCTATTTGGGAAACGGAGGAACTTATTGACTTACTCTCCACATTTCTTTTAAAGATAACATTTTATATCTTCTTCTGTGCCCCAAAAGCCCGTATAAATATTAACAATAAAATGATTAACCTTCGCTGTTGTCTGACACCTGTCCAAAAACATTTTTTGATAACCCAGAGGCTACTAGCTGGACCACCCTGGACCGCATTAAAGGCAGACAAATGCTGATAGCTACTGTAATTTAACCATAACTCAGTGCCACAAACCTTACGTTGAAATTATCACAAATTTTAGTTATCAGTGCATTGACTTAAAAGGCGCCATTGCAATGCGATCCAAAGCAGGGTCGTTAATTGAAAATGAAAGGAGTTGGAAGTGTTTTCGATACGAGCTACTTTTTGGCTATCGAGTGACGTTGTGTGTGACAGCGTTGCACAAACAGCAAACAGTTCATTTTGTAATGGATAAGGCCAATAAGCGTCGTAGGAGGCGGAGCTGAAAAGGTGGTTAAATCGGGGTGTGGATATATTTAGTTAAAACAGTTCCATCAAATCAACATTGACAAAAACATAGATTTCAGCATGTGATAGGCATACGCTACTCTCTTTGTCAATACTCGTTTGTTATGCGTTTTCCGCGCGTTTTGTACGCGTTTTTTCGGCATATGCAAACGGCAGATGCGATTGGGTGTTGATGTTGCTGTTGCAGCCGTTCCCGCTTATCTCAGATGCAACAACTGTCGATTTTTTCAATCTGGACAGTAAAATTACATGCAAATCCAATTAAGTTGTTAACTCTTCGCTCGATGCCGCGACTTTTTCAGTTTTTTTTGTTTTTGTTTTGCAATTTATTTCAATTTTTTGTTTTACTTTGCATTGTTGTCTTTTAGTGTGTGTGTGTATATGTGTGTGTGTGTCTGTTGTATAAGCTCTTTAGGGTCGGTGTGGTGCACTCCTTGCGTTTTTAATGAGCAAGTGCTCCGGAGTCGCCTCCACTGCAAAAGTGTTGGCGTTTGGGGTTTTGGCTATTGACCAGCTGTGATTAAATCACAATCCCATTCGTTGTTGCTTTCGTTGTTGCTGTTGTTGTTGTTTGACTGTGGCCAATTACTCGTTTATTTACAATGCTGGCAAAAGCCAAACGATTTTTGCTCACACAGAGTTTTGCTTTAATTTAGTTCGCTTTTGCTTTGGTTCCATTTCGCTTTTCGGCCTTATCGCAAATCTGCGAATCGCTTATAATTGGCAATTTAATGCAAACCACAAAAGCGCATATTTAAATCATTTGATCGCATTCAACCATAAGCCATAAGGCCAGCGATTAACTAGTCTAATGACACCAGCTATAATAGATTAAATAAATTGGCAAAAACAGCCGTAAAACATTAACAACTGTGGGTTCAGTACATTAAAACCTCATTACGCTAACCATAACTTTTATATCTACTCTTCACTTTGTGATTTAATCTAGTATTTAAATTGGAAATCATGCAATCGCAATATAGAATAGTTTTCGAAACCCTTAATTTAATTTAGTTTGAAATTATTGTAGAAAGCATCGATTTTTACAGCCAGACCCAACAGAAAGGGCAAGTTTTTATTTTTAGAATTATTTGCATATTTGAATGGCGCTGCTTCCTCTTGCCGGGCACACCCTTGCCATTAACCATATCGCCCCAATCATACTTATGTACATATGCATAATATATATGCATGTCTACTCACCCTGTGTGTGACGATAGTAATCCAATGTTGCAGCTACTCTATAATTGAATACACAAGACTAATGATCCATAAACACGTCGTTGTTGTTGGCAGTGAAAAGAGCCTCACACTCACAGTCACAGTCACAAGCACACACATGCGCACATGCATATGCAATGGCATAGATAAGTCGTATGGAATGCATTGCAAGGAATGCGTAAAGTGCACGAATTTATGAGAATTTAAACAGCGATTTTCACGCTTTAATTACCAAGCAATAACCGCCTAATAATAGTTTACCGATTCTCGGCTCTTGTCTCTCGGAAAGCATAGAGAAACACGTCCACGCATGCGCTCTTCGCAGCCAACGACCGGAGCCGGGACAACTGGTCTGCGCTTCGAGTTCGGTTTCAGCATTAGCTTCTGCTTCTGCTTTGACTGTCTTCCTGGCCGCGGGCGGAATTGCGGCGCTGCTACCTTTCCAAAAAGTGGCCCGACAAATGCGAACGTGAAACTGCATCCGTGTAACTGCTGCTGATGCCGTTCACAAATTTCGCATTGTGCATTGGGCCTCGGGGCGCTTTTTGGCTTTAATTTATTGAAGTTTTGTCGGCTTCGCACTGGTAGCGTTTTTAATATGCACTCTCTGGTAAGTAGTTGTAGTGGTAGTTAGATTGCTGATCTTGTGGATCATTCACGTTCATTTTTATCGTTTTTTTGGTTAGTTTTGTTTGCCACACTGCATCCGTGCTTCAGTTCTGCACGCGTTGAGCAATGTTTTTGCACTGGCAACGTTGTCGGCATTCGCGCAGTCGCTGCTGCAGTCGACGTCTCAGCGCAGAGCAACGAGTTTTGGGAACGGGAATGGTATTGGGAATGGGAATGGGTATGGGAACAGAAGATGGAGGATGGGACCTGGTGCGTTGGAAATGCGCAAGTTCTTTTACTCGCCGCGCCAGTTTTTTTTTTGTTAGCAGTCGTTCCATCAGGTTGAAATTTAACTTGGAATGCGAGAGCAGTCGACGCAGCCACAGCGAATAGAAGTGGGAGAAAGGGAGCTTCAGTTGGAGTTGGAGATGATTGTGGCCCGGCGTTGCCACATGACAAAACTCAATGGGAAAGTGTGTACATATGTATTTGTTTAAGTCAAGTTATTAACCGAATCATATCCTTGGGCAAGTTAAGCGCATTTTGACCTGCACAATAATAATAATATGCCTGGTTTAAGCTTTTTGCGCACACTCCGCAAACCCCGAACCGGTAATGCGCCTGTCAGCTTAGCCAGTCCAGGCCAGGCCAGGCCAGGCCAGGCCAGTTCTAGACTGAGATCCCAAGACTTTATTGTCGTAACCACTTTGTGGCTATCTGATGAACGCTGGGCACCTTGATGCATCATATTTCATATGCAATTTCAGTTGAAAACCGAGACTGCATAGAGACACTAATGGCGAATTAAACCATGCCTGCGCTCCAGCTCCGCCCTCAAGCAAAATGCGCCCTTAAAAATTACAAGCCTTATTGCTAGGTAATTTAATTGATTTTCAATGTACAATTGGAACTCTGTGTCGATTTAATTTGCCTTACCACGCAGTAGCAGGTAATCTATAAGACTAAATAATAGCGTTAACTCCAAACACTTCAAACTCCCCAAGTCCAGTTCCAGTTAAGGAATAGCTATTAAAACTGAACTAGCTGCCATTTAGCTCACAGATCATCATAATCACTGCATACTATTTTATGTAGTAATTAAGCCATAATCGTAAAAGCGCCGTTATTTTCTCATTTAAATTAACATACTAAACGCCGTAGGCCGATGCTAATAAACTGGAGCAACAAGAGCTGCTGACCGCCAACTAACGGGCCAAGCAGCTGCTAAACGTTCGCTTTTGGCCATCCATCCGTCGGAGTCCTCGTCACTGATCTTGGCGACAACGACTAGTTCGCTGTCGCTTTATAGACTGTGAGTATGAAAAATGCAACACCATTGATTCACAGGTTCCGGCCAAAAGGAGCTTATGACCAACCAGTTGGCTGCTTCAGTGGCTTCTGCTTCGTCTTGCCAATATAGTTATGGGCAGTTGCTGCCCACGCCCAATCGAAGTCGCCGTCTCAAGTTCAATTGCCAATAACAATAATTAGCATAAATGTTCGCCCATTCCCGTAACATTTCATAATCATTAAATGCCTGCAACATGCGTTCCCCTACCCTGCCCTGCACCCACCGTCCTGTTGCTGCAGCTACCCAATTTAAATTGCAATCTAATTTTACTAGCTGCAGCCTGTTTGTTTGCCACAATGTTTGGCCATTTATGGCCCGCTGCTCATTAGGCTGCTATTCCCCTTGGCCAGCAACCAGCAATTTTAATGGCCAATGTCTGTGTAGTCCTATTGCCGGTGGTAATAGCAGCTTCTTTGGTGGCATAGATGCCAATTTGCAGGTGCAACTGGCAGCTGAGCAAACGCGCTATTACAAATTGCAAGTGGCTTCCAATTTGGCCTTTTGCCCACTTCCGTCTAACGATGAGACAACGTTTTTATTTTCACTAAAGCACTTTTATAGCATTTTACTCAAATTAGCCTTCTAAAATGCTCAACATTCTAAGCTGCTTAACTGTGAGAAAATATGTCTTCTTTTAACGGATTATACGTATTTATTATGTGTGTAAAGCATTATAAATCAGAGTCTGATAAGTGAAAGTTATAAGCTTAGAAGAAAGATTTGGGAATATTATCTACTTTAATTTTAGAATAATTGTATATAGCTTAACATAATACAATACGTAAAATTTATATAAATGATAAAAGTAAACTAATTAATATCTTGCAGAAGAAACCAAAATCTCCTTAAGCTTTAAGTAAAGCCACTGCCCAAATTGCATTATAATACTAAACTTAATATTTTGTTAAGTAAAAACATAAAGATCAAGAGAATTTCACTTAGCGAAAATTACACCTATCCTGCTGAGGCACCTGAAACAAAATGTTAAACATGAAATGGCTGCGCATTCGTCACGTTTTTCTTCTTTTTTTTTTGTTGTTGACGAGCTCAAAAAAGTGACCTGGGAAACGAGGCTCTGAGGGAGATGGCAACGGGTACGGTGAACCGAGTAGGTTGCAAGTATTTTCATTTCTTTTATCGCACATTAAATTTACAAAAATAGTTTTAACACCTTTTAAGCTTACAAGCATGTGTTGGTCTGGTTTTCAGCCTTGGCTGGGTCCGCCGTTGATTTATCCTTTGCCCTGGCGTACATGATCTTTGTTGCTAGACATGCGCTGACCATGGCCAACAACAACGAACAACAGACAGCAATAACAACAACGATGACGACGACGACGGCGAAGACGACATGATTCGTACATAATCCAGCCATTATTTTTTCTCTCTGCCCCGGTCCCGGTGCCTTTTTGGTTTGGTTTGGTTTCAGACTCATCCTTTCGGCCGGGTCTCACAGAGTTTGCGGCTGTCGACTTATCGCAAAAATTGCGTCAAGATGTTTTAATGCGGCAACGTCAGCGTCGCGGTTAGCGACTATAAAAATGAAAGCAACGCTCGCTACGAACATCCTTTTTAATTTAAAACATTATCGTAAATTCTCTGGCAATTATGCGCGATGTTCAAACGCTCCACGCTCCACCTCCAAGCGCCCTCCTGCAGCCAGACTCCTCCAAAATTATCCGCATCGCATTCACATTTCGCATTGTCTGCTGTTGTGACTACACATGTCGCCTGCTTTCTGCTGCAGTTTCCTCTTGCAGTTGCAGCTAATGCTAATGAATTGCTGTTGCGCCTCAGCTTTGACTCCTCTCTGGCGTGCTGCATGCAGATTAGCGCATATTCTCTCAACTTACCACCTGAAGGCAGCGGCAAGTTCGTTATTCCTTCCATTTTGACCAACTAGACAGCGCGTATCTTATCGCCTTGGCCCCGTCGACACGTCGTTTGCTCAAAAGATATCACCATTTCAGCTTGGTGCGTGCATTGTTGTTATAAGTCAAACACAAGCCCAAGTCCAAGCCCTCGAGCATAAATCGACAGCTGCTTTGGTTATAATCGCACCACAGACTCAGCCATATATGGCCACATTTACACATACTTATGCACACATATGTGTATATGTCTGCTCCTACTGGCAATGAAGTTGTGTACAATTACAGAATGACAGACGTAACAATTTACAGATTCAAAACTTAAATGACGGCAATTTAAACCTGTAAGGATAACTCCCCTAGAATTAAAGAAATAATCATGTAAATAATAGTTTCCAATGTTCCAAAACATAAGAAAAATACATCATTACTATGCCAAAACGCTTTGGTCAAGGTTCCTGCCTTAAATTAATTTTCATCTGAGTGCAGCAGCTATTGAGCTTATTGAATGAGAGTAATTATCTTTTTTTTATCGATATTGATCGATATCGTTGATCATCAGCGTGAAGGAGAAGATCTCACTCGGAGTGAATAAAGTAAAGTAAGTAGAGAAAGAAATATTATTTAGTTTTGACTGCTACAAAATTATTATAAAAATATTTCCAAAATAGTCTAAAAGGATATTTGTTTTGGCCTTCTGCCTTTGGATAACATTTATAGTCAGATGACAGCTACTACGAATAGTATTATTATCATTCACAGAAATTTAGTTTGACAAAAGCAATACGGCAATTAAAAGTGCGTTTGTTCGAGTTAAGGAAAAGTTGTCAAATTGTTCTTTGCCAACATTCATTCGGCTGCCTAAAAAAATCTAAATGTAGTTGTGTCTGCTTCCATTCCAAATAATGTAATGCTGCATTGTCTGCATATTTTACGAACTGCAAAGTAGACAAGTTTTGTTTTAAAACTGTCAACGCGAACCGCTCGCGACGCCTACAAAGCGAACAAAACAACAACAAAAAAAGGGGCGAAACAGATAAAAGAAAGGAATAAAAACAAGGAGCAGGCACAAATCTGCGTTGAAAAAATTCTAATAAAATAAATTGTTTCAATGCACGAAAAGTAATCCGCTTTGCCGGCACTCATTCCTTGTGGTTTAAGATTTATGCACTGCAAAGTCGCTTTCCGCTGCGTTTTCTTCAACTTGCCGTCGTGGGCTTAGCGAAAGTGAAAGGGGTGGCCATAAATTAGCTGCGCGGAATGTCCTGCTGCCGCAGCACCAACAGCAGCAGTAGCTGCCAGTGTTATCCTGCCTGCCAGTGGCACTTAAACACAGTTAATCCCCGCATTGCTGGCTGGCAACAAAAGTTTGGCAATTTCGTTTTGTTTGCGTTGCGCTACCTTTGAGCAATTTTCAATTAAAGTGTTGAAAATTTAAAGTCACCACCGAGCCAAAAAACGAAACACATGACAAATTAGCTTCCTAATGAGCTGAGACATAAATCTTGACATGCTTTTGGCACGCACTCGAGCAAACAACGTTCCCACCGCTCAGCAACCCACCTCCAACCCACCCGTGACAATCCTAAACAATACGCAGAATGCTGACCCCCGCCCCTCCGAATGTCTTGTACACGTGTTAAGGCAAACATGAAAGCAAGGAGACAGCATTAAGGCTTCATTACAAGGAGTTGCTCTGTTGCTGTGCGCTGTTGTTGTTTCTGTGTGTAAGCCGAGCCATTATTAAAATGAACTGTTAATACAACGACAACGCAACGCTTGATTTGACTGCACAACAACCAAGGCTGGCAACCAAATTCAATTGAATTCTAAATGAAGATATCCAGGAATTTTCATTTGACTACCAAATCAAGTGAAGGTTGCTGGCTGTTTGTCGATAGCTACAATGGATAAGTGTTAGCCATTATAAAAATTAACTAATTAAAATTAAACAGCACAACTAAGGTAATAAGTATCCACATTGGAAGTGTTTATTTTAAGCAGAGTTAGTCTTAGTTTTTGAAATATCCGCTTATCCATTCTGATAGTAAAAGGAGCAGCTTGAACAACATCTCTTGCTGCACCCACACACTTCATTGTTATATTTGAAATCGGAATGCGAAAAGGTTCTTTAATTACACCAATGAAAGTCACAATTGCATATTTTCTGAGCTGATCTGAGTTGCATTTAAATTAACCTCTCTCGCCCAACAACATTCACTAAATGATGCATAGTGGAAAAAAAGGATCAGGAGGACACTTAGTACCTATCAAGAACAGCTTGTAAATATTTGAATGACATTTCATATTTTGGGTTGCCCAAACATAAATCCCTCAAGCAGCTGTTATAAATAATAAAAGAACGTATATTTAAATGCCCATAAATTTGCGATGCGGATTTAGGTCATTAAACTGTAATAAAAAAGGCGGAATCACAAAATCAGTGCCAGCTTCTAGGCGCACATACATACATATATTTCCGTACTAGAGAGCACATAATGCTCTCTCGACTGCCATAATACTCCAAGTTGGCTGTTAAGGCACCATTCTTGAGCCCGTTCCAGTGCGTATTATTAGCATAATAAAAATACAAGCACTCACACCCACACACACATGTATTGCATACTCTTGCATGATGAGGGCTAAGCCGGCAGCGATTTGGGCTTGGGGAAATTGCTGGACAGCAGCAAGCACTGCGTGGACAATATAATTTTATGGGCACACTTTTATTGTGGCAAAGTGTCTTGAGCTTTGCCTCGAAGGCCACATCGTCATCATCATATCCGGGGGTAGGCATTGAAGCCAAGCAACGCATAACATTTAAATGTTATGGGCACACACATACGGATACCCATAAATGATACAACAAATTTTCATCATATTTTCCTGCTTTTGTTTTTTTTTTTCAGTTGGTAAAATTGCTATTAAAATATCATGTGCACATGGCGTTGACTTTCAAATGCAGCTGCAGCTTTATTAAATGCTCTCGCCAGTTCTAACCACAAATTGTGCTTATATGCTCACTGGTCGCAGCTGAATACAGGTGAAGCTGACAGCAGCTGCCGGATAAGGGCCGCATGCCACTTGACTGTATATTAAGCCAGAGCCGGGTAGCATTAGTAACTAGAGATGGACGTGTATGTAATTTGTTTAAAACACAATACGAATGCTAGCTACGCGTGTTTAAGACTTTATAATATGATAAATGAAAAAAATTTCATTTATATAGACATCTTTCAAAGATATATTTTTTATGATTACACAATGCGAACACGCTCGATATCTGTTTACGTAATGCGAACAGGTCGTTTTGTGTTATGCTAACTCGTGTCACGCTCTCAGCTCTTCTGGAAATTGGTCTGGGCAGGTTTTAATTAAATATTCCATTTGCCTAAACCAAAACCAAAACGCGCAGTTAGTTTTTGCAGTTGTTCAGCCGTTCAGTTGTTCAGTTGTGGGTGTGTAGTGCATAAATTTTGCTCTGCCAGTGGTCAAATTGGTAGCACTGATACCTGGCCCTGTGCTTCAGCAGTATCCTGCATGTTTGCATTAAGGATTATGTGTGACTGCTCACGGCCACATTTGTGGAAGCACAATGACGACTGCAGGTTTGTGTGGGTTTGGGAGATGACTCGCGTGATGCTTTCGAATAGAGAGAGAGAGAGAGAGAGAGAGAGAGAGAGAGAGAGAGAGAGAGATAGAGGAAAGAGGAAAGAGAGTCATTAACAAATGCTATCGTGCGGACAGGTGGTCTGCGGTCAGACAACTTTAAGGCTTTAAAGTGCCTGGTAATGTTTTGTGCACGATTTTCCATTGTATTGAATTTCAATTAGCCATAAAATAACATTTAGTGCATTGTCGTAAATGCATTTAAATGCATCGCGACCAATAATGAACCACAAACATTTCACAACTGAATAAATAATTTGCACATTAATTGCACGTATTTATTGTAAGCCCTTAATTGCGTAAGCGTCACATTCTTTTTTTGTATTTTTTTTAATAGTAGAATTACACAAACGAAATGAAATATAATTATAACTTTGTCCACATCAACTATTTAAACAATTTTAAATATGTAATGACACTAATTATAACTATTTGCTAATATTGACACATTAATCAAATTAATATTACATTTAAATAGTAAATTGTGAAAGATAGTTAGCTGATTTTATTTCAAAAAATAATATATCTATATACAAATATTTGTAAAAATTTATTTATTTAATTATTAAAAAATAAAAAATCAAATTTAAATTTAAATGAAATTAGGTTTATGATTTATGAAATTAAAAACGTTTCTTATTAAGTTCATCCGCACGTTTCAGCAATAATTCATTGTAGTCTCAAATTGGCACTACTTTCAAGTGCCCCGCAGTCAACTAATTTGTGCCGTCCAATGAGCCCGAAGCCATAATTAATGGAATCAAAATCCTATTGCATTCCAAATCATTAAAATTCAATAGAGGCCACCATAAATTTCGGCACATTTATTTTGAAAACTGAGTGCCGTGCGACATAATTCACTTTATGCAACAATTTTTAATGAAAATGTCAAAATAAAAGGAAAACTGAAATGGGAAAAACGAAAAAGTTTTCTTTTCTGCTGCCAACAATAGCATCATGCAAATAGCTAAGGAGCTGATGATGATAATGGCGACTGGTGGCAGCCAACGGAAGCGGAAGTAATGCCAAATAAGAATACACGGCACAAGGCACACGGCAAAAGGGCAACAGGGCAAAAGCAGCAACAACAAGGCAGGCAACGAGAAGAAGGCGCCAACATGTAATAATAATAATGCCATCATCAATGCCAAACAAGCAACGGAAAACGGCAACTCAATCCAAAGTATCGACAATGGTGAGTGGAATCGGGATTCAGAACGCGAGGGTTGGGATTGTGGGGAGATGTCAGCCAACAACAAATGATGGAAGATGCTTTAAATTAACAAGCAAATGCAAATAAGCCGAAGCGATGCTGGGGCCAAAGGGAAATAAATTAGATAAAGGCAAAAGGCAGCAGCGCAGAACAACAGAACGCACAGGACACACAGGACAACGCCGCGAGCCGCGCAGCACGCGCTTGGATTATAGCTTACAACAGGACAAAGCTACAACAACAAGAACATCAACAATAGCCAACCAACCAAAAAGGACAACAGGCCCTACGGCCAAATGGAATACATATACTCGTATTTCTTTTGAATTGAAGCAGAAGATTTTGCTGGTTCGTTAAATGTACGAAAGTCATTTTTTGTGAGAGTTGGGTGGTGGGGGGGTTGGTAGCATCGGCCAGGCCAAATGTCAATAAGTTAAGTGGGCATGGTCACGTTAAATGGCCGCCAGCCTTTGTGACTAGCATGCCAAAACAGGCGTTCGCCCCAAAGAAGCATTCAACGTGCAAGACTTATAAATATGATTAAAACATATTTCGAGGCGAGTTGATAAATGTGCAAAGTTCGCTGGCTTTTGCTGGCTTAAAGCTCAGCAGGCAGAAGATGCCGATATAAATCCAATTTAGTAGCTACCATGAAAGTAGCAGCGATCCAGCAACCACACCCACGCCCAAGTCTATCCAACTATTTGCATGATAAAAATCTTTCATCAAGCGCCAAAACAATCTCAGTCGCAGTCTCAGACTCAGAGTCAGCTCCTCCTTCTATCCACGATTGCTGCATAATTCGACGATTGCAGCGAGAAGCGGCGGCTTTGGCCTTTGTGTGGTAAACACCTAAAGTAGTAAACTGGGATTTAAGCACACATACACAAGCACGCACACACACATTCGCACACACACATTCACCTACATGTCTATAAAAATTTTACGTCGTTGGCATCGGCAAGGACAAAAACTTTTGCCTGGTCTGCCGAAAGGCAGTCGAAAGTTGGCAAGGGGAAACGTTATATCGTTACACAGGATATGCCTTTTATTGCTAAGCGAGCATGGGAAATTGTGATGCCCCTGAATACATACATAAAGTCTCAGTTGTAGTCTGCTCCTTGAAGTAAAAACCCAATAGGGACATTATATGTACGTTCTACTGCAGAATCTATAGAGTATGTAAAATACTTTTCAAAAAGATTAAAATTTTTGCAATTTTAATACGACAGAAAGCAATGGGAAGGTGAAGAATGACATCCGCATACACACACACACACACAGACATGATTTGCCAGCATAACTAGCAGCAGCAAAAAAAGTTTCAGAGCAAACAACAAAATTTAAAATATATTCAAAAGCGGACAGCAACTCTGTTTGGGTTCATGTTTGCAGTGTAATTGTTTTTCGACAAAAGTTTCATAAGCAGCTGTGTTTATAGCAAAACTCTAGCATTCGCCAAAGAGTTTTCCCTGGCCAGTTGAGTTGAAAATATTTAAATCGTTTTTAAGTATGTATTTTATTTTTTTACTTTTTAAGCAAAGTTTATGCAAATATTATTAAGAAACTGAAAGAGTATGCAGAACTTAAGAAAAATTGAATTTAGCAAATATTGAATTTATAAAACAATATTAAATAAAATATAACCATAACATTTATTCTTAGTTTTACAGCTGCATCAATATCAGAACTCGACCCAAATTAAAAATTAACTCACAATTAATTTATTCATTTAATTTAAAAAAATTAATTTTCTTTTAAGTGCTCAATTTCTGTACTTAAATTTGGAATTTTTGCGTTGCTTTTTAAATCTCTTATTAGGTCCCCATAGCAACTTTTCCGTTTTCGATTTCCTTTGTAATTTTTTAGCCGGCGCTCTCCTAAATCATTCTTACCCTACTAAGCTCGTTGGTCACGCTTTCCAGCACGGTATCACTAATAACTCAGTGAGGCGTTGTCCTGCGCTTTAAAGCCGCTTAGGTTCATGAATTTCTCCATCGTCCACTTCCGGCAAGTGCGTTCGCTTATGAAGCAGCCAGCGCGCATATTCAGACTTCTCGTTGCCCCCAGAGACGCACATGGTTGCCTAGCATATGACCAAAAAACGTACATATGTATATAATGCATAAATACATACGTATAAAGGTGCCCAAAAGAAGACGTTAGGACACCGCATACAAAGCAATGGGCAACCCCTGCTCCTGGACTTGGCATTTAAGATAAATGATCGCCTGCCAACAATGCACAAAGAAGAGTCACAAAAACTTTGGTCACGTTTGTGCTATTTGGCGGCACAGGCATATGCCACACGGGGGTGGTTCTTATTAGGGGGTTGGGAGCATCGAGATTGTGAGCTGGCTGCCGTCTAGCTTGCATTTACCTTGCCGCAATTTTAATATGGAGCTGGAGTTTAAGATTCAAGACACATGCAGCAGCTTAAACGTTTTAGAAATCTATTTTTCAAAATGCCAACTCCGGACAGGCGATGAACAATGGGCAGGAGCTTGCGGAGCAGCCCCATGTGTGCGTGCAAATTGCCAAACATTGAGCGCATTTAATTGAAACGTCTGCCGAGCATAGAGGTCGAGGTAGAGGTAAAACAGTTGCCCAACTTGCAGAACAAAAACCCAAAATCCAACATCCCGTCAAAAGAAAAAAGACAGCAGATAAACACCTAGAGCTAGTAGCAGCACATAAAGGATATACAATTCCAATTTGCAAGCAGACTCTAACTGCAGCTGATCCAGCGCCTTTTGCACCGCCTTCAATCTGGTGCAATGCTTATAGAGGATCAACGTGTGCCGCACAATTGTGTGCTCCACCCATTGAATGTACTCCAACTGCTTAGAGAACTCTCTAAATTTCTGTGTTAGCATCAGCTCATAGGCCCTGTCCAGTACATGACGAGGTATCTGTGTATCCATGCTGCCTATTACACTAACATCCAGGTCGGGCAGTTGTAGTTCATTAATGAACGCCTCGCAGGCTATCAGTGACTCCATTTTTTTCATGCCACACAAACGGTTTAGCAGCTGGCGCAAGAAGTGCTCCTGTGTTGCCGGCAGGATGCCGCTTGAATAATCCAGCGACCTCAAGGCTTGGCCATAGCTGCCACGACTAATGGCCACGACTATTTCATCGGCCACTTTTCGCTGCTGTGGTTTGAGTGTAATTGTAGTGAGCTTAGACATGCCCTCAATGCTATACACAACATAAAAGTTAGTGTCTCCTTGAGTGTTTTCCTCGTGTAACGCGTTGTTTTCCGGTGTGTGTAAGTGTTGTTATTGTACACAACATATTTCGAGTAGTATTTGTTGTTTGACAGCGTCAAAGCAAGTTGATGTTGTTGTAGACAGAATAGAAGTTTGGATTAACTCAGCTATTCACATTTCGCTGAGCTTATCTTAAATTAAGAACTAGTGGGGACTTGATTAGTTTGAACACGAAATCATTTATTTTATTTTTGAAAATGTTATTTCAAAACAAGGCTTGGTAACCATCAAAGTATTTCATTTACGATTTCGTTACTGAAATGCAAACTGAAATGCAAATTCTTTCCTATCGTCGTAAGATTAATAATGGATCTGATTTAAAATTTAACTTAAATGTGACGTTTTCATTTTAAAATGAACATGTTTCGCTTTTTAGTGATTTAGTCTTTTTTCGGTGCTAAAGTTGAAAACGTGCCTTAAAGTTGACGTTGCCATATTGCTGGTTGTTAGCCGCGAAGGCTGGCAGCTGCCCCATAAATCGAGCAACATATGTGTATGGGCAAAATATTACAAGTGGCTGCCGTCTGCGCGCCCTATTCAAATGGAAATCAAAGTGGGCGTTCATGAGTTAAACACTCCAGGACGGCTACAGCTGCAGCTCTCGCTCCAACATTGAGTCCTGGCAGGAAGTAGCAATGTGACAAAGTCGCTGGCAATGCGCGCACTTGAGGTTTACGACCTGGTGCTGGGCTTCAGCTCTTTTTGCTACTTTCTGCACCACCAGCCAGTCAACCAGCCATTCAACCAGCCAGTCAACCATTTAGGCAGCTAGAGCTAGAGAGGCAGCCAACTCAAGTGGAGCTGGTGCGCTATAAAATGGCGTAGCATTTCCGCTCTTGACTGCCACATTGCTCAAAAATTTATTATTCTCATCTAGATGAGTTCATTATTTTGCAGCATGTTGCATGTGGAATTTAGAATGTCGAATGCGAAAACAATTTAATTTTATTGTTTTGCACATAAATTGTTCAGCTTTGTATACGGCAGAATTATGCATTGTTTTTCATTGGCATGGAGAATAAAAGAAACAAAAAAGAAGGCAATAATCCCCATGAAATTTGAGACACTCGCACACACATGTGTGTGTGTGTGTGGTGATGTAGGGTGGTGCTGGCCATATAATTGAGTCACGTTTGGCCGGGTCTTAGATGCGCTTGTGTAAGATATTCAGATTTATGCCGCGATGTCGATTCGTATTGGCTGTGGAAAAATCACATATCAAAAAAATTATACACATAAGCAAATTGCGGTGCGAGTTGGTGTTGTGATTTATGAAAAACGCTATTCCTGATTGCATATTAGCAAAGTATCGAATTTTTTAATGCTTAGCAAGCTAAAGTACATCTCAAGTTATATGTAGACGTCTAAAATAAATTATATTTTTTCACAAACACGTCTTCTTACTCTACTTTATTTATATCGATTGATGTCTTCATCTTCTTTAAGCTTGTGATCACATAATTGATATCGATCAATATCGATTTCAATGTCATGTACAGATGTTATTCTACAGTCTTATTACCAAGTCACTAGTATCCTGGTACCTAAGTGGCATGCTACAAAAAGGATATAAAAAACCAAGAAACTCCTAGCTCAAGTAATTATTATTACATGTTTTAGTTATATTGAAATTTGTGGATGAACAGAGCTAAGCATCGAAAAGAAATTTTTTAAGAAAAGGCAGCGATAGGCGCACGTCCTGGCAGATATCACTGCTCCCGTTAAGACCACAAATAAACCTATTTTGTACGTTTTTGTTAAAGCAATATGCCACACGCTATGCTCTCGTTTTGGCTACGTGTTTATAATGCCAATAACCTGACAAGCCATCCGACCCATCAGCCTTATCGTCAATAAACACAAACTAAGAGAGAAGGAATCAAAATGCGTGCTGGCATCCAAGTTCAATGTACAACTTCAATTCCAAAATTTAATTTATCTGTATCAGTTCCACTTGCCTAAGAGCCAGATGACAGCAGACAGTCAGAAGCTGTACGGACTCCGGAGTGCCAATGTGTTGCCACAGCTGGAGGTACACATGTTCCGACAAATTCATCTGCCATGTCACAATGCGCAACGGTATGCAGAATTTTTGAGGGCGCCAAGCACCCCTCTGAAATTGACATGGATATGGATGTGTCTACGGCTATAAGTGGGGGTTGCGGGGCTGCTGCTAGTTTCCTGGCCATGCTGCACACACGCTGCACGTGACAAGACTCAACGAAAAGTGAAACTTTCTGTGCAAATATTTTTTTCAGGCAAACAGCTCGCACTTAAAGCGCACAGCTCTACGGCTCCACCCTGCCGCAGGATGTGCCTTTAAGCCGTAAGTGTCATTAATCAAACGGTGCCCAATAATTTTGGGAAAGCGTCAGCGGCTGCCAACCCTTTCAGCCGACTACCCCTAACCTCAACCCTACCCCTACTATTATCACTTTCTTTTTAGCCGTTGCCTAAGTTTCAGCTTGTTAGAAGCCATTTTTGAAATATGAACTTTTTGAGTTGCTGTTGCTGCGCTGACGAACGCCGACAGTCATTAATAAATTAGGGGTTAAAATGCCATAACAGCACGCGGGAGGAAGAGGGGGCGCAGAGGCATAGGGGTGCCGAAAAGTTGTTTATTTAATTGAAAGTGAAACGAGCGAAAACAGATTTGTTTAACTCAATTAAATGGAGAGCGGGCCGTGGGGTAAATAACTTTCATTTTACGATGCTGACAATCGCTGTCTACCGTTCAAATTGTACTTCAAATACAATATTGGATTTCTGTTAAGAAATTAATATTGTATAAATAATGAAAAAATTAGGTCGGAAGACAAGTAAAAATTATACCCTGAAAATCGATCTATCGATATACGGGCATAGGTCGAAACTTGAAAATGCCATAACTTCGTCAAAACTCACCTTATTTTAAAAAGCGAGGGCTTTTTGATCATAGTTTTGCCCCTAAATGAATCGTGCATTTAAAGTTGAAAACGAAATTTGAGGTCGGGAGACAAGTAAAAATTATAGCCCGAAAATCGATATATCGGTGTATGGGTATAGGTCGAAATTCAAAATGCCATAACTTCGTCAAAACTCAACTTATCTTCAAAAGCGAGGGCTTTTTGATCATAGTTTTGCCCCTAAATCAATCGTACATTTAAAGTTGAAAACGAAATTTGAGGTCGGAAGACAAGTAAAAATTATGGCCCGAAAATCGATATATCGGTGTATGGGCATAGGTCGAAACTTCAAAATGCCATAACTTCGTCAAAACTAAACTTATCTTCAAAAGCGAAGGCTTTTTCTTCATAGTTTTGCCCCTAAATGAATCGTGCATTTAAAGTTGAAAACGAAATTTGAGGTCGGGAGACAAGTAAAAATTATAGCCCGAAAATCGATATATCGGTGTATGGGTATAGGTCGAAATTTCAAAATGCCATAACTTCGTCAAAACTCAACTTATCTTCAAAAGCGAGGGCTTTTTGATCATAGTTTTGCCCCTAAATCAATCGTACATTTAAAGTTGAAAACGAAATTTGAGGTCGGAAGACAAGTAAAAATTATGGCCTGAAAATCGATATATCGGTGTATGGGCATAGGTCGAAACTTCAAAATGCCATAACTTCGTCAAAACTAAACTTATCTTCAAAAGCGAAGGCTTTTTGATCATAGTTTTGCCCCTAAATGAATCGTGCATTTAAAGTTGAAAACGAAATTTGAGGTCGGAAGACAAGTAAAAATTATGGCCCGAAAATCGATATATCGGTGTATGGGCATAGGTCGAAACTTCAAAATGCCATAACTTCGTCAAAACTAAACTTATCTTCAAAAGCGAAGGCTTTTTGATCATAGTTTTGCCCCTAAATGAATCGTGCATTTAAAGTTGAAAACGAAATTTGAGGTCGGAAGACAAGTAAAAATTATGGCCCGAAAATCGATATATCGGTGTATGGGCATAGGTCGAAACTTCAAAATGCCATAACTTCGTCAAAACTAAACTTATCTTCAAAAGCGAAGGCTTTTTGATCATAGTTTTGCCCCTAAATGAATCGTGCATTTAAAGTTGAAAACGAAATTTGAGGTCGGAAGACAAGTAAAAATTATAGCCCGAAAATCGATATGGCGGTGTATGGGCATAGGTCGAAATTTCAAAATGCCATAACTTCGTCAAAACTCAACTTATCTTCAAAAGCGAGGGCTTTTTGATCATAGTTTTGCCCCTAAATGAATCGTGCATTTAAAGTTGAAAACGAAATTTGAGGTCGGAAGACAAGTAAAAATTATGGCCCGAAAATCGATATGGCGGTGTATGGGCATAGGTCGAAACTTCAAAATGCCATAACTTTGTCAAAACTCAACTTATCTTCAAAAGCGAAGGCTTTTTGATCATAGTTTTGCCCCTAAATCAATCGTACATTTTAAGTCGAAATCGAAATTTGAGGTCGGAAGACAAGTAAAAATTATGGCCCGAAAATCGATATGGCGGTGTATGGGCATAGGTCGAAACTTCAAAATGCCATAACTTCGTCAAAACTCAACTTATCTTCAAAAGCGAAGGCTTTTTGATCATAGTTTTGACCCTAAATCAATCGTACATTTAAAGTTGAAAACGAAATTTGAGGTCGGAAGACAAGTAAAAATTATAGCCCGAAAATCGATGTATCAGTGTATGGGCATAGGTCGAAATTTCAAAATGCCTTAACTTCGTCAAAACTCAACTTATCTTCAAAAGCGAAGGCTTTTTGATCATAGTTTTGCCCCTAAATCAATCGTACATTTAAAGTTGAAAACGAAATTTGAGGTCGGAAGACAAGTAAAAATTATAGCCCGAAAATCGATATGGCGGTGTATGGGCATAGGTCGAAACTTCAAAATGCCATAACTTCGTCAAAACTAAACTTATCTTCAAAAGCGAAGGCTTTTTGATCATAGTTTTGCCCCTAAATCAATCGTACATTTAAAGTTGAAAACGAAATTTGAGGTCGGAAGACAAGTAAAAATTATAGCCCGAAAATCGATATGGCGGTGTATGGGCATAGGTCGAAACTTCAAAATGCCATAACTTCGTCAAAACTCAACTTATCTTCAAAAGCGAAGGCTTTTTGATCATAGTTTTGCCCCTAAATCAATCGTACATTTAAAGTTGAAAACGAAATTTGAGGTCGGAAGACAAGTAAAAATTATAGCCCAAAAATCGATATGGCGGTGTATGGGCATAGGTCGAAACTTCAAAATGCCATAACTTCGTCAAAACTCAACTTATCTTCAAAAGCGAAGGCTTTTTGATCATAGTTTTGCCCCTAAATCAATCGTACATTTAAAGACTAAAACGAAATTTGAGGTCGGAAGACAAGTAAAAATTATAGCCCGAAAATCGATATATCGGTGTATGGGCATAGGTCGAAACTTCAAAATGTCATAACTTTGTCAAAACTCAACTTATCTCCAAAAGCGAGGGCTTTTTGATCATAGTTTTGCCCCTAAATCAATCGTACATTTAAAGTTGAAAACGAAATTTGAGGTCGGAAGACAAGTAAAAATTATGGCCCGAAAATCGATATATCGGTGTATGGGCATAGGTCGAAACTTCAAAATGCCATAACTTCGTCAAAACTCAACTTATCTTCAAAAGCGAAGGCTTTTTGATCATAGTTTTGCCCCTAAATGAATCGTGCTTTTAAAGTTGAAAACGAAATTTGAGGTCGGGAGACAAGTAAAAATTATAGCCCGAAAATCGATATATCGGTGTATGGGTATAGGTCGAAATTCAAAATGCCATAACTTCGTCAAAACTCAACTTATCTTCAAAAGCGAGGGCTTTTTGATCATAGTTTTGCCCCTAAATCAATCGTACATTTAAAGTTGAAACCGAAATTTGAGGTCGGAAGACAAGTAAAAATTATGGCCTGAAAATCGATATATCGGTGTATGGGCATAGGTCGAAACTTCAAAATGCCATAACTTCGTCAAAACTAAACTTATCTTCAAAAGCGAAGGCTTTTTGATCATAGTTTTGCCCCTAAATGAATCGTGCATTTAAAGTTGAAAACGAAATTTGAGGTCGGAAGACAAGTAAAAATTATAGCCCGAAAATCGATATGGCGGTGTATGGGCATAGGTCGAAATTTCAAAATGCCATAACTTCGTCAAAACTCAACTTATCTTCAAAAGCGAGGGCTTTTTGATCATAGTTTTGCCCCTAAATGAATCGTGCATTTAAAGTTGAAAACGAAATTTGAGGTCGGAAGACAAGTAAAAATTATGGCCCGAAAATCGATATGGCGGTGTATGGGCATAGGTCGAAACTTCAAAATGCCATAACTTCGTCAAAACTAAACTTATCTTCAAAAGCGAAGGCTTTTTGATCATAGTTTTGCCCCTAAATCAATCGTACATTTTAAGTCGAAATCGAAATTTGAGGTCGGAAGACAAGTAAAAATTATGGCCCGAAAATCGATATGGCGGTGTATGGGCATAGGTCGAAACTTCAAAATGCCATAACTTCGTCAAAACTCAACTTATCTTCAAAAGCGAAGGCTTTTTGATCATAGTTTTGCCCCTAAATCAATCGTACATTTAAAGTTGAAAACGAAATTTGAGGTCGGAAGACAAGTAAAAATTATAGCCCGAAAATCGATGTATGGCAGTGTATGGGCATAGGTCGAAACTTCAAAATGCCTTAACTTCGTCAAAACTCAACTTATCTTCAAAAGCGAAGGCTTTTTGATCATAGTTTTGCCCCTAAATCAATCGTACATTTAAAGTTGAAAACGAAATTTGAGGTCGGAAGACAAGTAAAAATTATAGCCCGAAAATCGATATGGCGGTGTATGGGCATAGGTCGAAACTTCAAAATGCCATAACTTCGTCAAAACTAAACTTATCTTCAAAAGCGAAGGCTTTTTGATCATAGTTTTGCCCCTAAATCAATCGTACATTTAAAGTTGAAAACGAAATTTGAGGTCGGAAGACAAGTAAAAATTATGGCCCGAAAATCGATATGGCGGTGTATGGGCATAGGTCGAAACTTCAAAATGCCATAACTTCGTCAAAACTCAACTTATCTTCAAAAGCGAAGGCTTTTTGATCATAGTTTTGCCCCTAAATCAATCGTACATTTAAAGTTGAAAACGAAATTTGAGGTCGGAAGACAAGTAAAAATTATAGCCCGAAAATCGATATGGCGGTGTATGGGCATAGGTCGAAAC